>BHFT01000667.1:0-95886 GCA_004320025.1 Laticauda laticaudata | reverse complement strand
GATGTAAGGACTTTTTATAGAAGATAGCAATACCACCTCCTCTACGGATTTCACAATCTGATCGGTAAACATGATACTCTCTTAATGTGGTAATGGAGTCAGGGAGAGATGCACTTAGTGAGCCATGTTTCACAGGCAAATATGATGTCGAATTTAGCAGTATTTAGTAAGAGGAGAAATTCAGGTATTTTATTCACAAATAAGTAGTTTATGATTCAGTGAGCTGTGTGAACTCCCAGAACCAATTTTTTAAAAAGATACAGTTGAGCTAATCATGAGTATTAATGTAAATAAAGGCATTCTAATGTGTGGTATGTTTGGTTTGTCCCTCCCCACTGTCATTTTTAATTATGATTTATTGGTACATTTGGGGAGTTCAACTTAACAAATAAGGTTACTTAGAATATTTTTGTTAATTTCTACAGTGGAAAAGAGAACAAATAACTCTTCTCTTTTTAAAAATAAGCATTTATCTGAAGTAATGTAGTGCTATTTAGAGTATATTAGTGGATAATAACATATACTTTGAGTAACACCTCTGAAGCTATGCTCTGTTAGGGATTAGTACTTTGATGAAGAGCACCACAGATCCCTAGATGACTGTGTTACAGTAGTGTAGTCTACAACATTGCAAAGAAACTGCATGGATGCAATTACCAAATTTTTTTTTATCCTTCCAAAACTTGGTTGTAGCTTGAGCCATTGACTCTTGAGGTTAGAAAGCAAGCTGACTAAACTGTAGTCTTAGTGTCAATAAATCCTATTCATTTTGAAGTGGGAGGTTGTATTCCTAGGAGATGATTAACTGCATGAATTTAATTTAAAATGCTCCTGCTTCATGCAAGAGTTTGCACTAGATGTCTTATGAAATCTTTCCATTTTTTTATTCTGTTAAAATGGGGCATCATTTTAATAAATTAGTTTAAAATAATCAAATTAAATTATTGGTCCAGTTTTAATAGATAGCTTTTTATTTTTTAAAAAAGCATCAGACTTTTATTTTCCTGGAGTGATGCTCTATTATTCAATACAGTAGTAGATATATCAAAACTTCTGCACATATTTTCATTAGCAATATTACCTAGCAACAGCTTTATCTTGCATAATATCTTCCACTCCATTATCACAAGAGGGTGCTATTTCCACAGTTTGAAATTTCAAAACACAGTTGATACAAAATACTGTATGCTGAATAATTGTGGAACAGTACCTGGCAAGTTTTACCTGGCTTCCCATGAGAAAAGTACTTTCAGGGGAGTAGCAGGAGAGGGAAGAGTTACTTACTTTCCAGAAGAGGAACGAAATCAGTGAACAGAAGAAAGAAAATGAACTGAAAAGTTAAACAAATAGAAAATTTCAAAGACTTTCTATTCTCTGTCACTGTTGAACAATTATCTGTGGCTAAAGACCACATTTTCTCTGTTACTGAGTAATAGCCATATATATCCATTAATCAGAGATATGGAATTGCCCCCACTCCCACCTTCCCACTCAGACAATGTGAGTCTAATAGGAAGGTTTTTGAAACTTTATTATGCCCAAAAATAGTTAGCAGAACAAAAGAAAACCTAAACTTTAAAACCAGTAAGGATTATGGTATTGCTGTTTCCATATATTTAAGCAATCTGCATAAAAGGATTCATATCTATCAAGTGGAACATTTGTTTTCATGTTTATATATGGGCGTGCTAAGAGTTAGCGTACACATTTCCTATCCTTTCCTGATGATCCCTGATTTTATGACCATTGCAAAATATGTGCTGCTATATTGCCTATGAAATGTATTGGCTAATCCTGCATCCTGAAAACTTTCTCACTATTTGATGCCAACCCTATCTGACTTATCTAATTCCTCTGTCCAGATATCAGTCCTTTAATGGAAAGCCAAGCTTCTCTATGAATAATCTGTTTCCTTTGTGAGTTGAGCCAGTCCAGCCTTTAAATGTGCCAGCAATGTTTCATCATAGAAACATCTGTCTTCTTTCAGATGTTCTTGTCCTGGTCTTAATGCTCCATTGTGCAATATAGCTATAGATTACTACTGTATCTGTGCCATACTGGAGTGAATTATTTGATGTTTCCATCTTTCCTCTTCCCCATCTATTTGAGTTTTTCCTATCTGCTCTACAGAAAGTGCAACGTCTATTTTTCCCATAATCAGTTTTTCCCACGTGTAGATTATTTTTCTGGGAAATGGTGTAGCAGAGACTTATAAACTATATCAACTTCCTCTTTAGGTATCAGTTCATTAATATCTACACTTGTCTGATCACTATTTATGGTTAGTTGGACAAATTATCTGCATGTGATAGTTGGTAAATAACCTTTCAAATAGCTTTTTACAATTATTTGACAGATAAAATTGACTACTACATTCTTGTGTGAAAACTTCATATTTAAGAGTTAGTATTACCATTGTAATCATCTACAGCAAACATTTCATCTTCTTTCATAATTAGTTGAACAAACATTATTCAGTTAAAAAATAGATATGTTCCCACATAGGCAGAAGCACAAAAATATTGGAAGATAATAAGAAATTGGCTAGAAGATACTACTAAAGAACAGATCGAATATAAACCAGAGTCTTTTCTACTAGGGATTTTTGACAAACAAATATAAAAAAAGACGAAAATTGCAGTTTCAACAGAGTGAACAGAAACAGTCAGATGGGAGAAAACTACAGTGTGGTATTCAGAGTTCCTCTTTAATATGCTGGTGTAAAAGTAATATGCTTTTTAGAGCAGAAAAAGTCTCACTGTACACTAAATTGGGTGAAAACACATTATATGCAAACTATGTATTTGGTTCTAAGGACAGCTTTCTGTTGTAAGTAACCTGGTTCCTTCAAAATTACATTTCAGGAATCTATCAATGATCTCTGTACTGTAGAATTACTATGTTCAAATGAACTTAAAAGCAGTTGCTCAAAAGCAGCCAAATTTTCTAACCTATCTCTACTAGCCTCATTTTGCTCAGATAAATCCACAGAAGGAAAGGAAGTTTTTTAAAAGATGGTCTTATTTGATCTTTTGAGTCAAAAAGCAAATTTATCATACTAGGAACAGCCTATATTCATTTCCTTTTGGGATTATCTGAGAAAGGTTAAAGACTTACAACACTCAGGTCAAAACAGGATGTTGGCTTCTGAGTTCATGAAGTTGAAAAATACAAAGCTCTTTTTCTTAAGACATCGTCTACAAAAGTGAGGTTCCTTGCAGTTAAGCTCGAATCTGATGACTTCATGGCAATGATGACTTTTCTTGGCAACAATGCAGAACCACAGGAGAACTCTAAAAAATTGCTCTCTTCTTTTTCAACAGATAATTTTGTAGTTATACTATTTCAGAAACATACCAGTTGAGCTCACAATATATTTTTATACTTTTATCCCAAATAAACATGATTGTGTGAAGTGAAATATGCACTGGACTAATGTGTGTTGTGAACATTTGCAGGTTTCTGTTGTAACAGATTTAGAATTATTTGGTCTATTGTGTAAAAACATAATGGAAGAAGAGGAAAGTACAATAAGAAATTTTTTTTGGAGGGTGGGGGGAAAACTCATCAGTTTTAATCACTATGATTTCCTGAAAGGTTTATTGCAGGGAAAAAGAAACTCCATATTTTCTTTTGCCCACTGATTTAAATATAGAACAACATTTTTACATAAACTGCAGTTTCTGAATTTCAGAATCCATATTGCTATCTCTGATGTAATGCCTGGGCCACTATACACCAATATCCTTTTGATATTAATTATAAGCACCACTGCAATCGGACCAGCCTTTGATACCTGTCCAACTTAACTTTAAAGCCACATCTAATGATAACTTTAAGCCAGTTTGAAGCCATCTCTGGCACTATTGGACCTCAGTTAACTTTGTTTCTTTTTCTGAACTGATGTACTTAAAAAAAGGAGCACGACTAGATTTGTTCTCTTTAATGCTTCAGCTGAATGGTCACTTGATGGTCTCATTCCCTTTGCCCTATTCCTAGTTCAAACAGTCCCTAACTCATTCCTTTGTCCCCCCAATCTCCCCAAAAAGTTCATTTTTTTCCTAAAATCCAAATCCATTTCTCTTTCTTCCCTCTATCTACAAAGATGGTTAACAACATGGGAGAAACACCCACCTGCAAACTTACTGATACACTGATTAGATTTCTCTTGCTTAAAGAATACAATAAGTCTAATGAAAAGAAGGAGTAGTAATGACATGGTAGCAGTCTTCCAATATTTAAGGGGCTACCACAAAGAAAAGGAAGTCAACCTATTCTCTAAAACTCCTGAAAGCATGACAAGAAGCAACATATGGAAATTTATCAAAAAGAAATCCAACCTAGAACTAAGGCGAAATTTCCTGACAGTGAGAAAAATTAATTAGTGGAAGTGCTTGCCTGCAGAAGTGTTGCATGCTCCATCATTGGAGGTTTTTAAGTAGAGTTTGGACAGTAACTTGTCATACATAATATAGAATCTCCTGCTTGAGTAGGTGTTTAGAAGGTCCCTTCTAAGGGAACTTCCAACTCTGTTATTCTGTTAGATCACAAACTTAATAGACCAAAGGTCCCCTAAGTAAAGGTCCTTTAAGTAAATAGGCTAAAGTGGGTACAGTAACCAAAAATCAGGCCATGAGAGCAGATAAGATTGCTCAACTGAATTGGCTTTATTTCACAGCTGTTCCATTTCTGCTTCTTTCTGTTTGTGTTCTGAGGTTTAGTAAAAGAATCTATTGGGAAGAAATAGTATCATATTCACCATTTTCCTGATGCCATGTAAACTATGTTGGAAAAAAAAAGAACATCTTTTTCATTTTCTTGCAAGTATCATCATCTATAGAGCATAGATATCTGCAGAAAGACTAGGCCCAACCTGACAGAAAGGATCCTTCTGCAATTTTCTGGCATTGCTTGTATTCTTTTGTAATAAAAAGAAACACTGAAATGTTTCATTTGGAAGCTGCTACCAAAGAATATATTTATCATTTCCTCCCGTAAGATATTTGTCCTCACTGGAGATGTGTTTACTGACATCCCAGCTATATTTATTTATTGACCCTCTCTTCTCATCCTGTAATCCTCCTTTGCCCTTTTTTAGTCTGGTGGAGAATCCTAGGATCCTCAGAGACTATTTGGATTTAAATCAAAATAAAACCTCAGAAGAACTGCACAAACAACTGCATCTGTGAAAATTCTCTTGTACTTTGAAATCAGAGATATATTTGCCAGAAAGACAGTTGCAGGAATGACTAAAAGTATACACCACCCCACCCCCACCAAACTACTTCTGCTTGCATGCCATTAAATGTTACGAGAACTACAGAAATATCTACTTCCTGTTTAGCAGCCATAGCCATTATTTGTATATGTTAAATGATTCACACATGAAAACAAAACATTGTATTTTAAAAGTGTGAATATAAAATTTGATTATATTAAAACATAGTGTTGGAAGAAATATCTATCTAGTTCAGTTCCAAACTGAGAAAAAGGCACTGGAGACAAAATGGGGACTGGAGGCTGATTGGAAAGAGGGTCCAGTTATTTATGAACAGAAGCATGTGTTTGTGGTTTTGATGCAGCTGACACATGGAGTTGAGAGTGGGGGGTATTTATACCTTCTTTTGGGCTTTGCACTTGAACTTCTTGTTTAAGAACATGTATTCTATTGGCTGTTGTCAGACTCCCATGGACCCATGTTCAAATCCTCGGAGTTTGTCTGAGCTAAGTTTGGTTGAGGTTTCTGAGGGTGATGCAATGAAGGGGCTTTGGGCAATTCCCATTGTAGCTGTGAGCAGAACCGAAGTCATGTTGGATGACCCATTGAATTAAATAAGGAAGTGTGTCTCAAACTCAGTAGCTCTGCTAAATAAGAAAGTGTTCCAGTTTGTGCACAAGAGAAAAAAACAAGATAAGGCTAGAACAATGGGGAATTGTAATAAAGTGCTGCGATGTCAGAAACCGTGTAACTGCTTAGGGAGCTAATATGAACCTTCGAAATATATGTGTCAATTTGAAAACAGAAAGAATGTGAGCCAAGCCCTCCTACGAGGGGGCGGACAGTTAGGGTATAAAAATGCTGCCTGAATTTTGCTCTGTGTTCCTTCAATGCCTGAGGGAACCCATCTCTGCAGACACGTGAATAAAACCTTGTTTTCCTTGGATCAACGAATCTTTTGGTGGTTTTTTTTATCTGCTTCCACCTCACGTAGCTTTTTTGGAACTTGGGTAAGGGTGTTTGCTTATGAATAGAGCTATCTATTTCTTCATCTCTTAAGTACTGATGAAATCTGCTGAGGGCTGTTAAGAAAAGTGAGGATTATTAAGAGTGAATCTGCTTCCTGCCTCTAAAAAAAACCATGTTTCTCTATTTCTCATTTAGAGAAATATAATATTCTGCCTTTTTAATACTTCTCAAAATATTTATTTCTTCTAGGAGAGGGGATGGGTGCTAACTTTCTACAATAGAATAGTCAATGCCCACATTTGAGATTCCTTTAAGTTTGAGAAAAGGTTAAGTGGCTCTCTTTCACTCCTTCTTCTGATTGGTCCTAATGTCATCACATATCACCAAGGCAATAAATCACCAGTAATTTATTGACCTAAAAACTGAGTGATGCCTTAATTGCAGAAATGGCCTTAATTAACCTAATTTATTTGCAGAAAAGGTAGCTATTTCTTTATGATAAGTTATGATTAAAGTGCCACCACTAAACAGAATTGTAATGATTCAGGCTCAAAATTTTTAAAAGTTCAGCAAATACTTTTAAAACGACACTTCCTTTTTTTCAATTAGACAGACAAGGAAGAAAACATAGAGGTTACATTGTTTCTTATACCAGTGGAAAACATTGTTCGGGCTGGACAGACAAGAGAAACCTTTCTGGCATTCTCCTGATTCCATTCTGGAAGTTGATTTGCTGGAGTGACAGCTGATTTGGCACGGGTGCAGAAAGTATTAAACATAACTTGGCATGTTTCCTTCTGTCTCTTTAAAGTTAGTCTTTCCCAATGTGGCACCCTCCTGATATGTGTGATTACAATTCACATAGCATGACCTTTTGCTGTGTCGGTGAGAAATTATGAGAGCTATAAATCAACAAAACTGGAAGACACAGATTGAGAAAGGCTACTCACATGTGGCCTAAAAGGACAGTTTATAGAACACCAATTTACAGGATTTGCAAATATAAACATCTGCAACCAAAGGCAATTAATATTGCCATGCCAAAATGTAGAGGTTCTCTACCCCACCTTATCCTCTTTTAAGGTATTTGTATACAATCTGTGACAATTAAAAGATGGCTTGCTAAAAGCCTTATGCCTCATCTATTGGATTATAGTTCTGGAATGTGGCCTTAACATTGCCTTAATACTTTAAATGGGTAAATAGCCTCCTCTTTTGCTTTTTAGGTTAAAGAAGAGAGATCCAGAAAACTATGGAAAAATACTAGAACAAAAGCTTTTATCGGAAAAAAAAGATGTAGTAAGAAGAGGAAGTAGAAACTTGAGAAATAACGAGAAAGGCAAAAATAGGGTGCATAACCAATTCTCTCTTGCTCTCTCTTCTCTCCCCTCACTCCTGGAAAGGCAGTATCTGTTTAGTTTTGTGTCTAAATTTAAACCTTGATTGCTTTGTCTCCCTAAACACCCGCTCTCCCCTCCCTCTCTTCCTCTCCTCCCTCTACTCCCCCCCCCTAGCCTTTACAGCAGGCCACATAGGACTCTTGACACTAAGCTAAGCTGGAACTTGGATTTTTATACTCTCAAGCAGTGTATTCTTATTCTTTTTTTTTTCTTTCCCTGCCTGGTCAGAAGTTTTGAACAAACAGAGGAAATAAAGGAAAAATAAAAGAACAGGATGGGGGAAGAAATACTTCCCAAGACCATCCCACACCTGCACAACAGAGAGGTAAACTTATTTTATTTTTTGCTTTCTCTCTTATTTAGCTCTGTGGTATTTTGGAACTTTAAAATAAACATAGTTAAACCTTAAACAGCCCAGATAACCAAGGCCTTCAAGCATGTACCTCAACTGCTTACTCATTAATGGGCAATAGTGTTAATGTGAGGAATTAAATACCATTTTTGTCCTTCTCAGAGAATTTTGCACTTGAACCAAGTTAATTTTACTTGACTCAAAGCATTTATGTGTCTTCATTTAAGGCCGATGTTAAATAACTGAAATTTGGTTTGTCTGTTTATGTTTTACTTGAAACTAATTATAATATATTGGGAGAGAATTTGGAAATTCAGTTTTAATGGTTAACATATTCACAAAAGACATTGCTCAGGTTGAAGTTTTCTTCTCTGATTCAAATGTTATCTTTTGTATTCTTAGTCTTCACATCATTGGTCTCAATTTCTTATCATCTTTTCTTGATTCATACATGCAGCACTTAGCAAAGCTTCTTCTACTTCATATTACCTCACAAACGCACAAATCCAACATGTCATAAAAACAGCGGTAGTCAATTTTTTTCTGATTTTAATTGTGTGGATATATAGATTCCAGGAAAAAAGTTGTAACTCTGTACTTGTTATATTAAAAACACATTCTCACTTCCTTTAGCAATTGCAGAATTGTAGAAAAAGTTTGATGCATTGCCATTCTATCAATAGGACTTATTAATATTGTAACTTTCTATGGATAGCATATCTTTCTTTTAATTACTGACTTGCCACAATCATATCAATATATCATTAAATTGATAGTTTGGCATTAAATAATTTGAGAATTAATAATCTACTGAGCAGGACATAAAACATGTCCATGAAAATATGAGAAGAACACACAAAATAGTGGTGCTAGCAGATGCAATATTATGTTCTTTGTTTTCATATTTCAAGGCAGAAGGAAGAACCTATTAGATCTTTATAGGTCCATATATGTCCAAACGTGCCTGTGTACACACACGGTGGCATGCTGACAACTGACTGGGTACTTTACTTGCGAAGTGGTTAATAGGTAGGCTGTTTTGCTATTTATGAAATCTATTGTTTAGATCTTATAAAGGACTTGTCGTCTACCCTTTAGCTAGTGTTCAATGATTTCAAAAAAGTAGAAAAGTGAAGATACATATGCTTATCTCATTCCCTGTTATTCAGTTAATTTGAAAAGAACTAAGAGAAGCTAATGCATACCTTGATTTATTTAGTGGGAAAACTGTAATATTTACAAATAAGATTTCAGGACTGTGATTATCAAAATTAGGTATTATTTAAGGAGAAAATAATTGTGAATCAAATTGCATACTGAATCCTTAGATTTGGTTTCTATATGACCTTTTCCAATTCTTTGCTGGATTTACACATAATAATAAGTTATAATTTACATGTTTGCTTTTTAGTGTTTAGTAAAATTGTCATTCTGGTTTAGTGTTGTATACAAACCAAGTCACAATGGCTTGTTCAACAAGACATGGTTTTAAAAATTCTAGTTTCAGATTATGTATTAATTCAGCCTTTATCAGCCCTTATTTGCTAATGTTGTGTTATTTGTGTTATTCATTCATATATGGTAGAATGAATCTCTAGATTAGTGCTTTTTGTAAGTATTCATGACAAGAAAAATTGAACTTTGTTCAGTGTTTGTATAAGCCAAAATATTTCTGAATGTCCACTTTCAAAGGCAACTTTAAAGTTTAACTTTAAACAGATTGGATCAGAAGATTTATCAATTTAATCTTTAAAAAGGTTAATTTCCTGTTTAGAGAATCACATGCAGAAACCAACTAGCATAACTCATAAATTTCTGTGGGCTTTGTCAGAATGTTCCTTGCCTTTTTACTGTCCTGTGGTAAAATCATCTGAAGAAAAAAAATAAATGTAGAGAACACAAGATAGATAAAAATTAATCAAGAAGAATTCATCCATAATCTTAATTTAAGGTAGGGTAATTGTCACAAGTATCCATACAAATAACAAGAAGGGCCAATATGCCATCACAATGCAAGCTCTGTCTCTTTTGTATGTGCATAAGGAAGAATGCCTCTGGAGTGGCATTTTTCATACTTCACAATGTTGGTTCCTCAGACAACGTGGGATGATAACAGTTAAGTAGCTAGGCATAGACTCTGAACTTGTACAGGAAACCACCATGATGAGAGTCAAGATAGTATTTAGGAACTCCTTTAGGAAACGTTCCCCAGTTTTAAGATTGCCATGGCTATCTTTTAGAATTTGAAGAGTATCATAGATCTTTGTGGTGAGGTGGCTATGAAGTAGCAGAAATTTGGATTAGGTGACAGACATGAATTACAGTTTATCCTCAAATTACCGTATATACTCGCATATAAGCCGATCTCGCATATAAGCCGATCTCGCATATAAGCCGACCCTTTAAAAACTGCCCCAAAATGATGATTTTTGAAAAAACTCGCATATAAGCCGACCCCCAAATACCATGGTGAACGCTTTTTTTTTTTCCCAAATTTGGGGGTCGGCTTATATGCGAATAAATCTGGCTGCCCGACTTCGCGCGATGAGAGCCAAGACTCTCATCGCCTTCGCGGGCAGCGGCTTCGCGCGATGAGAGTCTTGGCTCTCATTGCGTGAAGCCGCTGCCCGTGAAGGCGATGAGAGTCTTGGCTCTCATTGCGTGAAGCCGCTGCCCGCGAAGGCGATGAGAGTCTTGGCTCTCATTGCGCGAAGCTGCTGCCCGCGAAGGCGATGAGAGTCTTGGCTCTCATCGCGCGAAGTCGGGCAGCCAGATTTATTCGCGTATAAGCCGACCCCCAAATTTTGGGGGAAAAAAAGCGCGTTCTAAAATCGGCTTATATGCAAGTATATACGGTACAACCACAATTGAGACCAAAATTTATGTTGCTAAGGGAGAAATTTGTTAAGTGAATTTTGCCCCATTTTACTTTTCTTGCCACTTTTGTCAAGTGAATCACTGCAGTTGTTAAATTAGTAACACGGTTGTTAAATGAATCTGGTTTCCCAATGACTTTGCTTGTCAAAAGATGAGAGAAGGTGATCACATGATTTTGAGATGCTACAACCATCATAAATGTGAGTCAGTTGTCAAATGTCCTGGATGTAAATCATCTGACCATGGGGATGCCGCAACAGTTGTAAGTGTGAAAAATGGTCACAAGTCATTTTTTCAGTGCTTTTGTAACTTCAAATGCTCATTAAGTGAACTGTTGTAAGTCAAGAACTACCTGTACTTCTAATAAACTGGTGGGGAGATCCTGGCCTACTGTGTATAATTACACAATTACACAACAAAAAAAAATCTTTACAGATTAGTCTTAACGTGTATATGCACTAAAAAAAACACTCTCTTCTCCTTATGCCAGCCATATAATTTGCTTTCATAGAGACGGAAGTGATTGGAGATAGATTCTTCAGATATTTGTGTTTCCCAAAACTAATATTAAAGTAAAGGGTATGAACGAAATCTGCAAATGAACTTCAAATATTTCCCATTAATCGCCTTATGGAACAAAAACATTGTTGATACTATCTTATGTTATATAGATAATTATAACAACAGAATTTGCAAAACAAACCAGACTGATGACTCATTTATACCACTGTCCTGTCCATTGTAATTATTTATTACCTCTACCCCAAATCAGTGGCAGCTACAAGTAGTAAGTTTAAAATTGTAATATATGAATAAGACATGTATTTGTTAAAGAGTGAAAATAGTAATTAGCAGAAGTGTATCACTATAGATTATGCAAATAGAAATTGCCATTTGAGCATAGTACACAAATGATATCTATTATTTATGACATAAAAGAGAGTAAAGACAATCTTAGAATACAGCTTCCTAAGGACCTGTAGTTTGAGGTTTGCTTTAAAGAACTACAGTAGGTTTCCTTTTGGAAAATAAATTTTTTAAAAAAAATGAAAAACATCAGGGTGGAATATTTCTTAACAGACCATCCAACTGTATGGTATTATTTTTTAATTTTTAATAATTAATCAAATTTAAATGGCTACAAATCTCATAGTGAATGACTGAGTGGTGTACAGCATTCTAGTAAAACAGTAGAAATATAAAATTGTCATACCATTAATCATTTAAAAGCATTAAAATTATAAAACAAAAGTAAAACAGTAGGAAATGAATAGGCAGAGAAATATTAACAATATGGGAGCCACATAACTTGTTTACTTGTCCCTTGGGGTCCTTAGACCTGTTGAAACATCCAGGTTTTGAGGTATTTTTGAATACTCAGCATTGATGGGGCTGATCTCATCTCTGAGGAGAAGATTCCACAATGCAGAGACTACGGCAGAAAAGCCTACCACCTAGGGATGAAGCTCCGTAGAAGAGGCAACCCATAATATCAGAGGTGGTATTCAGCAGGTTCTGACCAGTTCTAGAGAATCAGTAGCGGAACCAGTAGCGGAAATTTTGAGTAGTTTGGAGAATTGGCAAATACCATCTCTGACTGGAGATTTTACAGTATCCTTCCCCTGCCATGCCCACCAAGCCACACCCACAGAACTGGTTGCAAAAAAAAAACCTGAATTTTTGTGAATTCAAATTCAAATTTTGTAAATTCAAATCACTGTAAACCATTTGGAAAAGTGTTTCACAAACCTACTATAGGAATTCCCAGGGAACCCAGAGAGGTACATATTCCTCTAAAAAGCAAGACAGTTATTTAAAAGCTTCCCCATATTGAAATTGTGTCCAAAGCAAAACTGGCAATGAAATCTCCTTATCCTAATTACAAGGGAAAGGAAAAGAAGATATGTGTCCTTGGAAGAGAAAAAGGAAACCTAACAAAATACATCTTAGTTTCATGCTTCTTAATTTAGCCTGGGCCACTCTGTGGAAATTGAAAAGCGTTTTCAATAGATTACTTTTTATTGGCCAAGTGTGATTGGACACACAAGGAATTTGATTTGGTGTAAATACTCTCAGTATACATAAAAGAAAAGATACATTAGTTAAGAATCAAGAATCATAACGTACAATACTTAATGATAGTCATAGGGTACAATCAACAATCAAATCATACTAGGAAACATCAATATAAATCGTAAGGATAAAAGTGACAAGGTTACAATCCTACAATCACAAGTGGGAGGGATGGGTGATAAGGAGCGATGAGAAAATTAACAGTAATAGTAGTGCACACTTTGTAAATAGTTGAACAGTGTTGAGGGAATTATTTGTTTAGAAGAGTGATGGCTTTTGGAAAAAACTGTTCTTGTGTCTAGTTATTCTGGTGGTGCAGTGCTCTATAGCGTCTTTGTTTTGAGAAGGAGTTGAAATAGTTTATGTCCGCGATGTGAGAAGTCTGTAAATATTTTCACAGCCCTCTTTTGACTCGATACAGTAAACAGGTCTCGATTGAAGGCAGGTGGATAATAATTATTTTTTCTGAGCAGTCCTAATTATCCTCTGAAATCTGTGTCTGTCCTGTTGATTGCAGAACCAAACCAGACAGTTCTAGAGGTGCAGATGATAGACTCAATAATTCCTCTGTATAACTATATCACCTGCTTCCTTGGGCAGTTTGAGCTTCTGAGTTGGCACAGAAAGAACATTCTTTGTTGTGCTTTTTTGATGATGTTTTGATGTTGGTGTCCATTTAGGTCATGTGATATAGTAGAACCTAGAAATTTGAAGGTCTCTACTGTGATACTGTGTTGTCTAGTATTGTGAGTATGGGAGGTTTCTGCTACCACCATTTCTATGGTTTTGAGTGTGTTCAGTTCCAGATTGTTCCAGTTACACCATGAGGCAAGTTCTATAACCTTCTGTCTGTATGCAGATTCATCGTTGTCTCGAATGAGACCAATCATTGTTATGTCATCAGTAAACTTCAATATTTTAATAGATGGATCGTTTGAGATGCAGTCATTGGTATATAGGGAGAAGAGAAGTGGAGATAGCATACAGCCTTGGGGGGCGGAGCTGTGCTGATTGTACAGGTATGAGTTGTCATTAGCCACTTTGTCCCTTTAAAGTTAGAATTCCATTCTATATGTAAAATTCTGAATCAATGTGGGATAATTATTATTACAGTGACACATTATGGTTGGAATCATGTAGCATATTAAACCATGGTTTATTTTACTACTTATTAAATACTGTTGGCCAAGGTCACTTGACATCTTAAATGATAAATCATAATTAACAGACTGCAATCCTGTGACAAATTCTGAAACACTAAACAAATCAAACAAAGCACATTTTGTTTAATGAGATAAATGAACACTGTCTATCAGTCAAGATAGCCAACTCCTTATTTGACAAAAGCTGATTGTATGACAGTACGCCACGATCTATCAATTGATCCTACTTTTTACACACACACACACACACTACTGCATATACTGATGTAGATATTACGGATATAGATTTATAACTCATCGATCAAGCAGATATAGTGCATTAAGGAATGGAACCATTTGATCTTCCTGAGAATGCCCCAAAGTATTGTTCATCTAATGTTTCTCAGTTACCCATACTTATAGCATTGTTATTCAGATCTGAATGGAATTTTTGCTCAGGAAAGAATAAAAAAAATTGCAGTTCTTTTAGCCTTTTTCAAAAGGAGATATAGATCTATCAACAGAATAAGATGACTTCCTCCCTCCCTCCCTTTCCCATACTAGCTGGTGTGTGGGTGTGTGATTGTATGATTGTCCCAGATCCCAGATTCCTTCTGTTCCAGTTTATTTGAAGCATGGAAAAGGCAGGATCTGATGTTATTCCATGTGCCTAGCACTGTTGCAGTTGGAATGAAGAAAAGAAGTTCAGATACATTTCTTTTGGAGGAGCCTTTATCTATTGTTTAATATAGTTTCTTTTAGTTTAGTGTTAATACCTTAGCAAACATAAGATCATTTTTTTTCATAATATTTCCATCGTTAGCATTTATTTCCAGATGTTGCATGGTTTCAAGCAGAGGAAATATGAGAAAAACATATTATTTACATCTAAAATATTATTAATGTAAAGGCACTTTACTGTGTATATGGCTAGCTACTAAGAAACATACAGTAGAACAGATTCCCATTCTCATTCAGGAAATGCTATAGATATAGATATCTGATAAAAGAAGTGCTGTATATGATTTATTACCTTGTTTCCTGCCAGGATTAAAATTGCACATCTTTTGTCATCCTTAAAAAACAAAACAGAAATAAAATCCTACTGTATATGCTCCAAATAGCATTTACTTCACTATGAAATAAATTCTGTTTGGAGCATATAGGTTTTTATTTTTGGTTTTTAAAAGGTAACGAAAGATGTGCAATTTTAATCTTGGTTATTATTCAAAACTTTTACAAGAACTGCTGCAGAAGCCTTGTATGTTAAATTGCAGAGTAGCTCATGATGACAATGTGAATGCCAAGACTCACTACTGCTTAAGAATGTACCAGTGTTACCAATGTTGCTTTAATGTTGAAGCATTGTTTTTGTCAAGATGATTAACCAGTTACTAAGACCATAACCTGACGGCACAAACAAGCGAAGCCCTATCTGCAGGATGCAAGCAGCTCACGAAATCATGTCCCCTCTGGTTCACAGAGAAATCTCTCTCCACAGAACCGGTCCCTGGTACCCAAAAGGTTGGGGGCCGCTGCTATAGAACCTAGAAAAATACATTGCTTCAATCTAGATTAATCATTTTATTAGCAGATGCTTGAATGTACATATTTAAAATAAAAGGCTAGCCTGGAGTTCTTGGAATATACAGTATATTCATAGAGAGTTATGAATCTTCTAAGTAACATCGTGCTATAGTGTAATAAGACTAGAGGTGGTATTCAGCAGGTTCTGACCAGTTCTGGAGAACCAGTAGTGGAAATTTTGAGTAGTTCGGAGAACTGGTAAATACCACCTCTGACTGGAGATTTTACAGTATCCTTCCCCTGCCATGACTACCAAGCCATGCCCACAGAAAGTAAAACAATTTGAATCCCGCCACTGAGTAAGACCATTCTTGGAATGTCTTTCTAGAAAAACTAAATGCATTAAGAAAAACACTGTTTCCTTTTAAAAAAAAAGTGAGTCCACGTACTGTGCATTAGTGGCCAGTGGAACAGGAATATCTTTCACCATATTTGAGGATGAATACCATATTCATTCTCTCTCTCTCTCTCTCTCTCTCTCTCTCTCTCTCTCTCTCTCTCTCTCTGTGTGTATGTAANTCTCTCTCTCTCTCTCTCTCTCTCTCTCTCTCTCTCTCTCTCTCTCTCTCTCTGTGTGTATGTAATAGCTGTCCTGAGTATATTTGTATATATACAATTATCATATATGAGTTCAGTGTTGGTAACAGAGTTGAGGAAGATTCACTATATCCTGATATTCATCATAGCTTTGCTCTGGCCTTGGCCACCTGAATCCAGAAAAAGGCAACATGAAATCAGGTCACTTTAACAATGGGGCTATGTCGAATTATTTTTTAAGTGCAACAAATAAGTAAACAAATTTAAATCCACTTAAATTTGGCTCTCTTTTCCATCATCATGGACAAACTATTTATTTAGAAGAAGCCAAATTTTAGTGGATACTTTAGTCTCTTGCTAAAGAAGGTACATTTGTTAGATGTGATCTGCTCATTATAAGATAGCATACAGCATTTTCCAAAATATGAATAATCAGATGCACCATTTCAGATAACCAAGCAATAGTTGCCTAATAAGCAATGCATTCTTGAACTTATCAAAAATATCTGGGACATTACAGGGTTCAAAAAAGAAATACATTAGTCTTCTTGAGGGTGGGGAATTTTTTTTCTTTGGTTTTGTGCTTTCAAGTCAATGTTGACTTCTGGCAACTGCCTCAACAAGTCTCTACAATTTTCTTGGCAAGATTCCAGAAATGGTTTGCCATTGCATCTTTCCTAGGCGCAAGAGAGAAAGTGACTGGCCTAAGGTCACCCACCTAGTTTTCGCTTAAGGTGGCACTACAAGACGGTTTCTCAGTTTCCAGCCTGGTGCCTTAATCACCACATTATAACTTCGGTGATTGTTTTTTTTTTTTTTCATATATTCTGCTTGCAACTTAAGCTAAAATTGTTGTCAGANTTTTTTTTTTTTTTCATATATTCTGCTTGCAACTTAAGCTAAAATTGTTGTCAGATTGAACTTGACTCCTAATAACTACTTGGATACTGTACAATCATTGCCAACTTCAAGAAGTGTTTTGCAATTGAATTTTATGATTTCTTGGTCTAGTTTCCAGCCCTAGGATTCACTGATGGTCTCCCAAAGACTTATTTAACTTTCAAGTCCAGCTGTTGACAACATTGTAACTTGCAAGTTTTTATTTGCCAATTCAAAAAAGTGGAAAAAGACTCAGCCTTTTCTAAGGCATTTTATCTAAACATTAGCAATGAACTCTTTACTGCTGAAAATCTTTGAGTGCCAAAGATTATTGGGTGGCTGATATTATTTCTCCATTCCTCTTTAATTCTCTTTTGAATTCTAGTTGAAAATACAAGAAACCTCTCAAGAATGCTGTTCTATCAGCTGATATCTTGGGATACTTGTGGAAAATATTATCTGAATATTTATTAAATATCACATTGCCAACTACTGGCAACAGCTCTTGAAGTTTTGGTGGTGGTCTTCATCAGTTGTATTTAAAGATGCCAAAGACTAAACTTGCATCTTTCTACATGTGATGTAGTGATGTTTACATAACTCAAAATATTTCTCTTAGATCTTGGCTATTTTAAATGTCTATGCATAAATAATGTAAGCTGGCTGTTTAATTGCAATTTAATAAATGTGATAAACTTACCAATATATCTGATATTTATTGATTGTTTCTGAATTTTATTTTCAGATTTCAATGTTCTAATGTTTAGAAAAATCAGCTTCTGAAATTTATTTTTATTTCTTGGAAATAAAAATTGTAGTGAACTTTGACTGAGGGCACCTTGTATTTATTGTGCTATGCAGCAGATACTGTACAAAAGCTATGCCTTTTTGGTAGGGTGCCAATCAAGCTTTGCAACTGACTTTCACATTGGCTATTGGAAAACATAGCTGTTGACTTCAACATAGCTGTAGATTTTTTCCCCACTGTGGAATACTAGTGTTTTCCTCCTTTTCCTTCTTATTCATCCATTAAGATTGTCTTCCTACTTATCTCGTAAACTGGAGGAAGCCAAACTTCAATATTTTATGTTCTACTTTTACATTTTATTTGCAGAAGATTCTGTTTGTTGCAAATATGAGTCAAAATAGATATTGACATTTGGGTCTAAACTAATTCTCTCCAGTCAATCATGTTGTGCAACATATGTTGCAGAACACAAGGTTGAAAGTTTTAAGGGAAGATTAACTTCTCTCTCTTCTGCTTAAAGATAGTCCTGCAAAAAAATGGTGTGTGTAGATATTCTGTCTCTGTATTCCTTTTACATCTCACTTCTGCAGACTTGTGTGTGAGTGTGTGTGTGTGTGTGTGTGTGTGTGTGTGTGTGTGTGTGTGTGTGTAGTGGGGTTGACATTTAAAATGGGAAGAAAGGTTGGCATAGAAAAATAAGATCTTGTTGGTCGTAAATGGAAAGATTTAAAAATGGCCAGCATGTTATGGCGAGTCCAGAGGAGTAGCTCACTTGTCCAGTCATCCCATGTAAACAGAGTCATAACTTTTTTTAATACTAGTAGGTTACATTGGATCTGGAATTAAATGATGTGAGAATGTTTTTGCTCTATTGCTTTAGACTGGTAAAAATCTGTTTAAAAGTATTCTAGTGACAGGCAAAGGATATCCATCTGAAGTGATCTATATAGTTTACTAATAAACCACAGTTGTCTCTATGTTATATAAGAACTCCTTAGTTTGCCAGAAGAGGTACAGTGGAACAGTTACAGTACTGTTGTAGCATGGTTTAGAAAGATGTCCTCTCAAGAATAACTCTTATTAAGGCAAATTATTACTTATTTATTTATCTTCCAACGATAGCAGGGGTCTGAACTGGCAAGTGGGAGAAAGCAGGGGCAAATCTCAGATATAAGTGATTCTTTCTATCTAGAACTATTTTAGTTCTATGAGTGTGAGATATATATATATTTGTTTTCTTAAGTTTTTGCGGGTACTTATATGTATGGTATTCAGCTTTGTTCAGGTATTTTCCACGTCATTATAGTTGTGCTTTTAAAGTTGTAGCAACGTTTCGGCAGAATTTCATCTGCCATCATCAGGCTTCTCAGGCTTCTGTAATTGAGGTTCATCTTCTCTCTCTCTCTCTCTCTCTACTCTCCTCTCTCTCTCTCTCTCTCTCTCTCTCTCTCTCTCTCTCTCTTCTCTATATATATATATATATATATTATATATATATATATATGTGTGTGTGTGTGTGTGTGTGTGTGTGTGTGTGGTGTGTGTGTGTGTATGTATATATATATATAGATATTATATATATATATAAGATATTATATGTTTTTTTAAGTTTTTCGCGGGTACTTACATGTGTGCTGTTCAGCTTCCTTCGGGTATTATTCCACGTCATTGTAGTGCTTTTAAAGTGTAGCCACGTTTCAGCAGAATCTCATATTGCCATCATCAGGCTTCTGTTTTTGAGTGTATGTGGATCAGGGTCTCACAGCTTGGTTTTAAAATTGAGGCAGCCTATTATTGTGGCCAGGATGTTTTTTTTTCATCCTGATTGGTTGGGAGTCTTGGTCTGTATTACTGGACTTGGAGTTTGTTTGATTGGTGTTTCTTGTTTCTTCTGTCTGTTTTGTGGCTTTGATTGGCTGGCAACACTCTGTTCCTGTATTGGAGGCTTTCAGGTGCAGCTTGGCTTCGCGTGAAAGGACAGATATTATCTATTAGGGAAGCTAGGTTTCATCTGGGTGCCTGGTGGGGAGGTGTTTTGAGCTGGAGGCATCAGAGGGAGTCTGTTTGTGCCCAGGTGTTTGCCTGGCTTGTGGTGTGGAGATCTTTCTATTTGAGAGTGCAGGCTTCCAAATGATTGACAGTCTGGTGAATCATCTCTTCTAATTCATGCTTTCAGGTCTATTTTCAATCTCTATGGCTTTCTCGATTGATTTCTGTGGCTGGGGTTTTTTCTATAGTGGCTAGGTGGTTTAGTGCCATTGAAGTTGATGTTGTGACCTGTTGGTTTAATATGTTTGGACTAGTGAGGAGGTGTGTTCCAGCTTTTTTACTGCATTTTTGTGGGTCATCCCAGGTGGGTACTTATTCTTCGATGGTCTGTCCAATGCATGTGGCGGGCATGATGCCAAGGGAACCTCGTATATTGCCTTGGTTTTCCAGGTCAATTTTGTCTTTGGGTTTTTAAGGATGGCTGCTATTTTTTTCGTCTGTTTTTGAAGGCAGTCTTGATGTGATGCCTGTGTAGTATATCTTACGATTTTGTCTGTTATGTAGGGCAGGACAACTGTTCCATATAGGTTGAAACGTTGCTACAACTTTTAAAGCACTACAATGACATGGGATAATACCGAAGGAAGCTGAACCGCACACATGTAAGTACCCGTGAACTATAAAAAAACAAATATCTGACCTTACGGGGAGGAAATAAATAGCCAGATCAAAAAGCTATGAGTATGCTGGAAGTTAAAAGAGCAGGAATATTATGTGACCTGAAATTCCACGCAGCTGCAGAGACAACAATGCAACACCAAACCTGCTTCAAATTAACATTTCATCACAGCACAGCGCTACTAAACGTATCTGAAAAGAACAGAAATGGCTTTACTCAGGAACAAAGTTCACAGTAAAAGATTCAATTTGGATCAGTTAAACAAAGATTTGCTAGCACTACACCTGGAAATTTGAGCAGCAAAATCCACCCTCTACTTTGGGATAAGATAAAACAACTTACAACTTGGAGAGCTGAAAACAGAAACCACTTACAAAAATGAAAAACTCTTAGAAACTAAAGAAATATAGAACATGACAAGAGAAACCCCCAAACAACTCACAAACAACACCTGAACAATTAGTATATAACATTTCCAACAGAGAACTCACCAAAACAGAAACAGATGTCCTAACCAAAGGATTCAATTATGCCATAGACCCAAAAAAAAATCCCCACAGAATCCATCATATGTGCAGTAGATCCAGCCTAACCAAATTAAATACAGAGTGAAGCTGACAGAATAAGACACCAGGTTACCTTAACATCTTATGCACAACCAATCACCGAAAAATAACTTGCAAAAAGATGAATTCAAAAGCGGCTACAACCCTGAAATATTGATAACAGCATAATAATATTCCAAGCAGACAAAGGAATGCCACAGTAGTAATGGACAGAAAAGGACTAGGTGAAACAAAATTGACAGATCTACTCCAAAGACTCCATATACAAAGCTATAAACACAGACTCAACCAACATACCTGAGAAAATTAACCAAGACAGAAAATTTATAACGCAGCCACATAAGCAAAGAAATCCAACAGACGATCATCCCAAGAGAAAATTCTTCTAGATGCCCCAAATTATTACGGCCTCCCAAAAATATACAGGAGATTACATATCTCTCAGTACCCATAGTAAGCTCACAAGGAGCAACCATTACAAAACCTAGCTAAACACTTAGCAAAACAATACAGCCCCATGCTGAAAACTGCAGCTTCATATGTACAAACTCATACCACTTTCTTAGAAATGATCCAAAAGATCTAGCACGTGGAACAAGAAGATCTGCTTGAAGTTTTGACATGGTTTCACTATTCACTCAAGTCCCAAAAAGAAACTCTTGAAATCATCAAAAATAATACCAACCAGCTAAAGACCTCATGGAACTAGAGAACACTGCCTAACAACACATAATTCATATACAAGGACAATATACAAGCAAATTGAAGGAGCCCCTAATGGGATCACCAACTGTCACCCGTCATTGCAAACGCTGTTCATGGGAAGAATTCGAATCCAGAAGCCCTTGCTCATGCCACCCACAACCCAAAAAACTATGGCCTAAGATACCATCAATGACACATTTTGTGATTTGGCCATGGGAAAAGAAAAAACGCTAAACAATTTCCATAACACACCTAACATCACAACACCCCAAAATCAGTTCACAATGGAAAACAGAAATAAACAAACAACTACCATTCCTAGATGTTACTAAATCTACAAAAGAACAGATGGCACACTGGGACACACCGTATACCAGAAGAAAACAACACCAACCGCTACCGTCAACGCCCCAATTCCCACCACCACCAGCACAGATCAATTCCGTGGGCCAAAACACTAATTACCAGAACGCAAGACGCCTGGCAGACAAGACACATTATAAAGACTGAAACTGTGCACCCCTGACTAAAGTATTGACAGCCAACGGCTTCACGAAAAACAAAAGTCACCAGCTTGATCCACAAAAACACACCAAGACATAACAGAGACCTAGAAGATCAACAGACCTATGGAAATAGCTGTCCTGCCCTACATAAGAGGATACATACGAAAAATCAATAAGAATACTACACAGGTCATCACATCAAGACTGCCTTCAAACAGACAAAAAATAGCAGCCATCCTTAAGAACCAAAAACAAAATTGATCCTGGAAAACGAAGGCATATACGAAGTTCCCTGTGCATCATGCCCGGCCGACATAACATTGGACAGACACATAGAAGAATAAGTACCCGCCTGGATGAACACAAAAATGCCAGTAAAAAAGCTGGAAAACACCTCCTCACTAGTCCAACATATTAAAACCACAGGTCACAACATCAACTTCAATGGCACCAAAACCCTAGCCACTATAGAAAACCCCAGCCACAGAATCATCAGAGAAGCCATAGAGACTGAAAAAGACTGAAAGCATGAATAGAAGAGATGATTCACCAGACTGTCAATCATTTGGAGCCTGCACTCTCAAATAGAAAGATCTCCACACACAAGCCAGGCAGACACCTGGGCACAAACCGACTCCCTCTGATGCTCCAGCCTCAAACACCTCCCCACAGGCAGCCCAGATGAAACCAGCTTCCTAATAGATAATAGCTGTCCTTTCACGCGAAGCAAGCTGCACTGAAAGCCTCCAATACAGGAACAGAGTGTTGCCAGCCAATCAAAGCCACCAAAACAGACAGAAGAAAACCAGACAACACCAATCACAACAAACTCCAAGTCCAGTGAACACAGACACAAAACTCCCAGCCTATCAGAATAGGACAAGCCTCGAATTCTGAAAGCTGTGAGACCCACATCCATACAGAAGCCTGATGATGGCAGATGAGATTCTGCTGAAACGTTGCTACAACTGAAAGCACTACAATGACGTATATATATATATGTATATGTATATATATATAAAGATGATTAAAAACCTGGAGACTAAAACATATGAAGATCAGTTGCAAGAATTGGGTATAGCTAGTCTAGAAAAAAGAAGGACTAGGGGATGACATGATTGTAGTATTCCAATATTTGAAGTGTTGCCAAAGAAGAAAGGGTTAGTTTATTTTCCAAAGTTCCTGAAGGCAAGATAAGAAACAATGGATGAAAACTAATCAAGGAGAGAAACAATCTGGAATTAGAAAAGTCCTAACAGTGGGAACAATTAACCAGTGGAACAGCTTGCCTCTGGAAGTCAAGGGTACTTTATCACTAGAGGTTTTTAAGAAAAGACTGGACAACCATTTGTTGGAAATGGTATAGGATCTCCTGCTTGAGCAGGGGGTTGGACTAGAAGACCTCCAAGGTCCCTTCCAACTCTATTCTGTTACTATTACTACTTCTGTCTCCCAAACATCAATGGTTCTACATATTTGAATTTATGTTCTATGCAGTTTTCAAGAAGCCCCCGTGCACATTACCTCTTCTAAACTAATTCAGATTTAGCCTTCACTCAAATGTATCCTCATGAGAAAAATTCTAACCGCGACTGGACATTTCTCTGGCCAAGTTCTATTTATGAATTTGTAGTTGTCACAGGAACTCATGACACAGAGTAATGCTGTTCTATCCAGTCAGGCAAAGAGGTCACAGAAGTAAGAAGAGAAGAAATTAAATGGAAAGGTTTTTCTGGACAAGAAATATTGTGAACTATTCAATTGGTATAGATTGTTGGTGTTCAACTGAAAAAGTGGTCAATTGTTTTTATCTTTGTGGCTTCCTGCAGTTCACAGATGTTTCCTGTAAATTGTTTGAGAGAAGCTGTGCAAGGCAGTCTTGCATTTGCTTTATTTGTTGCCAGAGCAAATTTTGTCTCTCACAACACTCTGCTTTTCTTTCAGGTAGAAAATCACCATCAGTTTATGGCGATATTAAAATAGTAGTTTTAATTTTCCCAGTTTGGTTATTGCATCTTGTTCCTTCAAAAATTGAAAGCAATAATCCTACATAGTTCTTGGAAAGAAAATTTGATATATGAATTCGTAAAATCTCATGTTTAATATTAATATAATTTTGAAAAACATTTTTCTCTAAAAAAGAGCTGCCATATTGAATTTCATTCATCCCAGGCAAATGAATTCTTGAATAGGGGTTGGTTATGTTCCTATTAAGCCCCAACTGTCCTTTAGCAAGAAGAAGCTAGCTTAAGTACACCCTCAGTCATTCTAAGAAGACATTGATCCCTGTCACATAATTGCCTTTCTATTCACTGAATCAAGATCGGTTTTAACCTAAATATTGTCAATTTATAGATAATAAAAAAATATAAACCTTTAGGTCACAACTATTACCAACTTTAAAAGCAGGAATCTGTATGTCCTTACAATTAAGGTAAATGGGGTCCATACTGTTTCTTATTTCATCTCTTCAGGAGAGAACTATAGGGAAACACAAAGAAAGTTTGCTGCTTTTTAAACTTCAGATATTTACAGCTACTTCTTAAAATCAGTGGAAGGCTTTTTAGTAGATGTAAGGTCAATATAATTATGCAGATTTTAGTAGACTGCCCAGCACCATAATATAGCAGAGCAAGAGGGAAAATAAAGCAAGTTGCAAAAAAAAAGTTGCTCATTGGAAAAAGGAGATTAGTGTCGTTAGAACTGCAGCCATTTGTTTACTTATCTCTTAGCATGTTTTGTTTCTTGAGCAAGGGGCTTAGCTTGCTCCCATGCTTTCAATCAGAACAGACATTGTGGAATTTCCTTCTATGGAAATGATCAACAGGCCAAAACAAGCTTTACACACCCACTTCCTGAGTAATTTCTGCTGTGTTTGACTCCATACTTCAACTTGTGAAGAAAAACACAGTCCGAATAAAGGCTCTGATAATTCACCATCTTCCTTCTGCGCAGGGCTGATTCCTTGATATTCCATCAACTTTATTTGCTTCTTCCTTTTAATTATTAGAGCACTTTCTGCTTTAGGCTGAAATCATATATTTGAGAACAATGACAACTTGTTCTTGTTTCTATTCCTTCACTTTTGATAAAATATCTTAACTTATTTTAGACAGATAGTAGTAACCCTAAAGGATCACCAAAAATTTAGTTCTAATAAAAGGCAAAGTCTTTGTCTATCATAAGAACAAGTTAATTTCAAGTTAATTAAGAGTATCTCCTGCCTGAAATCACAGATGCAACTGAATGAGCCATTTCTTCTGTAACAGTATTAATTGTTGTTGTTGTAAATTAAGTGAAAGAACCTTTACTGTGATTATCAGCATGGGTGGACTTCAGAGATGGTATTCAGCAGGTTCTGACCAGTTCTGAAGAACTGGTAGCAGAAATTTTGAGTAGCTTGGAGAACCAGCAAATACCACCTCTGACTGGCCCCGCCCCCATCTATACGCTGCCTCCCGATTCCCAGCTGATCAGCTGGGTCTTCTTTTGTTGCCCTGCACAGGAGAACGGAGCTAGAAAGCAGGTTAGTGGGGTGGGAAGAGAATGGAGATTTTACAGTATCCTTCCCCTGACACACCCACTAAGCTATGCCCACCAAACACACCCACAGAACCAGTAGTAAAAAAATTTGAATCCCACCACTGGTGGACTTATAGTATAATGCTACTTATTGCTACAGCAGAGGGTGAGCAGTTGTTGTTCATCTCTAATATTATGAACATTCTAGTACAATTATGTACTATAATACTTACAATTATGTACTATAGCACTATAGTACTTATTTACAATTATGTACTATAGCACTTATGTACTTAGGCATTATAGTACAATTATGATAATTCAAACCTATTCTGTATGGTTCTTAAATTAGCTGTTTAAGCATTGTTTCAGAAAAGAGACATAGATTGCCAGAAAGAACAAAATTGCACAGAGTTGCATAACATTCAAACTACACATATACGGTTTTAGAAATATTGGCTGTAATTTAGATACATCTCACCATGTAGATGATACATTCTCACCAGTGGGAAATTACATCAAGAGGACATGTTCAGTCTGTCTTCTGGACACAAAGAGTTGCTGTGCAATTCAAATCCTCTTTAACATTTCTCTCTCAACTGGACTTGGAATGGACAGGTCTTCAAATGAAGCACATGTTCAATAGTTGTGACTCCTAATATCCTTTCTAGAACCAGGGTAAAATGAGGCAGTGATGAGTTGCACAGTTATCATGGCAACTATCATGGAAACCTGTCATGAACAATGCAAGAGGGGAATTTAATGCACTATGTATTTTCTGCAATGTTGTAGCAGCCCTTGGAATGCTCAGAACTACTGGAGTTCTCCCTTCCCTAACCAAAAAGATGCCTTTACTTATAAATTGAGAAAATAGTATAGTTGCTCAGATATTTTAAAAGAGATACCAAGTAACATATAAAACTTTAACGTATAAAACAGACTTCCAAAACAATTTACAACAAAAATATACAGTTGCTCTAACCTTTTGAAATACACACGCACAATAATCTACAAAATGAAAAAAACTACCACAATATATTAAAATACCTCTAAATAAGATGACTAACTTCCATAAATATCATTCTTGGTTTGCAAAACATACAACTAATATTTATGTGAATTGTCTGGATACAGCTTAAGCTATATAGCTAACTCTTAAGTCTGTACCCAAAATACATCCACTTAATTTTTATTTCAAATCAATACAACCTTACAATTGATGTAGAATACTCAGCAATTCATTATACCCATAGAAGATACCATTGTACCCATAGAATCATTGTACCCATAGAAGATACTGTTATGTAATGAAAGAACTCAAATTCTATTTTCAGTCTTATTTGTATATTGCTTTCAAATTATATTGACAGCCTGATATCCTTGAAAATAAATAAATATAACTACTTTATTTCTCACAGCATTCAGCCCATTCTCATGATATGAGAGCTATTGTTACACCTAATACTCCTTGGGTAGAACACTGCATGTCTCTATGTAGAGTTTCTGTGCACACTGAGTGTCCTTATATTTATTTCAGCATGCGGAATTATCATACTCAGAAATCAACTTTATCTATACAACCTTACTTACAACGTATTGTTATAGTAATGACAATGAATTTGTACTTGGATTTCACTCTATTTCTTTTTACTTTCCTACAGTTACTTATCTCATTCTTCAGTTTCTCTCGATTATGTATCAAAATGTTATATTCCCTTCAATGGACAGAGTTTCTACTATTTCCAAGTGCCTCTTAAATAGCTTGGAAGAGACCTCATAATGTTAGAATGATGTATCAAAAACATATGCAGCATTGAGAGAGGCAAATGTTTCCTTGGGCCTGGAATACTACAATGGTTATTTGTTTTCCCAGTGATTTAATTTTCTCTTGCTGAATTATTTGTCAACAAGGAGAGAAAACTTATTCTCTCCCCTCTCCCTCCCTTGCTGGTTCGTTGAAATGTTATGGAGGCATATCTGATTTTTTTTTCAAACTGTGAAATTTGGGAATATAATCTGTGCATCTGTAGCTGCTAGTCCTTTGCATGATTTAATCTAATCTTAGAATGTTTACTATCTGTGTCCAATGCAATGAAGGACAAATCTTTTCTTATTCACTGAGAACAATATGTGCAGAAATAGATGTTAGGAGAGAAACAGAGCTTCCTTTAAAGACAAATATTAGCAGGTGGAAGCTGTTTAAATCTTCTATGGCTTGCCAGTAGTGGTGCAATCAAAGGAGGACATAAGGGTTGAAGACTGTGGCTCCACTCAGCAAATAGAACTGGCAGCAATAAGTGGAGAAATATATTTTACAATCAAAAGTGGCAAAATAAGTGAAGAAATACATTTTGTAGTAAAAAATGGAGAAATAAGTGAAGAAATATATTTCGTAGTAAAAAAAATTGCCCCAACATGGCTCCTTATTCCAGTGGCCACAAACCAAAATTATTCAGTTATACTGCAGCTTGCCTGTTGTTTCCTGCACATAATTAATTTACACTACAAAACAATTTAAACACTATTTAAATGTATGGTATCCTGGTATTCTGATAACTTTATCTTTTGGTCTACTGATCAAAGAAGACCATGAGATTGCTAGCATGACAGAGGTGGTATTCAGCAGGTTCTGACCAGTTCTGGAGAACCTGTAGCGGAAATTTTGAGTAGTTTGGAGAACCACAAATACCACCTCTGACCGGAGATTTTACAGTATCCTTCCTCTGCCATGCCCACCAAGCCACGCCCACAGAACCGGTAGTAAAAAAAATTGAATCCCACCACTGTAGCATGACTAGAGTTATGGGATACCATGGAGAGAATTGTGGATTTAACTAGCATACTTGTACCTTTCCTTTACATAATCTGACTCTGCTTTGAAATCGTCAGATTATATCGGTTCCCCACCTACTTCTCAGGCTAATATTAACATATTAAAGCACTATATATACACTATATATTAAATAAAAATATGCCCATAGTTTTTCTCCAACTAAGGATCTTTTCCAAAAGGTCTGAAGAAGAAGCTTACAACATTTATTTTACATTCTCCTAAAATAGGAGGGCTATTCTGACTTCAGGAGATATTCCAGAAGGAGTAGCCCACATTAGGAAGGTTGTGTTCCAGACCCCAACCAACAGAATTTGACTCCACGATGTGGAACAGGAAGATTTTATTTGGAGAAAGCATTGTCAATTGTTCTTTCAGGAAAAGTGAACCCCATCCTGAACAATATATAGTGTACTGTATCTACAGAAGTAGAAAGCTTCTGTTCCAATAACAACTCTTCTGTTATTCGCAAACTTTATAACTCTGACTACTTCACAGGTTTTTGCCTTTTTAATCCTGTATGTGATAGCAGCTATACCTCCTTCTATTAACATCCATTAGCTGAATGAGTCCTTTCCATAATGATGATCTCCCAGCTACTTATTTCTTTTTCTCAACTTCTTCCTCTTTTTAAACCTAAGTCTCTTTCCATCTATCAGTATTCAACTCAGCTAAATGTCTCACCAGTCCAAATACACTCCAAAGTGTCTTCTTTGTTTCTTTTTCCAGCATCTATTTTCAAATAAATCCATATTTTCTCTAAAAATAATATCAATGGCAACAACAATGCTGTTATCTTGCCAATGAAATTTACTCTAACAGTAATGGAATGAGTGAGGAAGTAAATTTGGGGAAAGAGTTGTCAGGTTAAAAAAATGACATTTAAACCAATTCATGCTGGTTGCATTCATACAAGATATTAGAAAGAATTGCCTACCACCATTTATTATTCCTTAAAATAGGAAAAGATTTGAATATATTATTTCTTAAAATGTTCATGCAGCAAAACAAAACTTGAGATAATTTGGCCATCAAGATAAATACTACATAGCACTAAGGTTTTTGTTTTAACGATAAAAGTTTTACCTTTATCAACTTTTTACCTCTCTATTTCTTATACTGAGAAACATTTTATTTCTGGTTTTCTTTCAGGACAAACCATCAGAGACCAAGATGGTGGTGGAAAAGTCCACAACTCCATCTGTGGCCCAACTGGCAGGAAAATTTCAAGAGCAGTCATCGGTTTCTGGAAACGAGGTAGGGATAATTTAACTACAAAGGGAAGTTCAATTTGCACATTGGGGCATCCCATCAACTTCGTGTATTTACTCAGATTTGAGTATTCCTTAAAGAATCAATGCTACATATGTACTTTTCATATCTACCTCTTTTCTCTTTATTTTTCATAAGTTTTCCTCTGTTTTTAGGTCCCAGCTCCTAAACCAGCACGCAGAAAGCCACCTTGCTCTCTTCCCCTCCACACAAATAAGATGGAGCTAGGGCAGAATGGTGAGCTAGTAAGTATCAATATTTTAAACAAACTGAATTGTACTTCTTTTATAAGATATTAACAAGAACTCTAAAATTGAAATGCTGCAATTGCTATAGAGATGTTTGGAGTGAAGCACATGGTAGTGGTTTCTTTACATCATGGAACATGATTCTGTCTCACCAAGCTCTGTAACTACACAGTTCTTGCTTGCCTCCTGATGTGAAACAGCTGAAATTATGTTGTGTAAATATGCTTGCATGTTTCTAAAAGAAACTACCCTATTGGTTATTACGTTCCAAGAAGAGTTGGGCTTTCAGCAGATTATTATCCATGGAGACAAAAGCAGGCATCGCTATTCATTTGCCATATATGATTATCAGACGGATCATATATATGGTTACTAATAAACTGAAATCAACCTCTTTAGATAATTTTACATGTTTCTAGTTGAAGATCAACATCAATGTAAAATCCAAAAGCAAATATATCCAAAATATAGCTTACATTTTCCAAACAAAGCAGGTATGAGCACATAGATATAATTTGTTTTTACGAACATTGAATCATGAGAGTAAGATGTTTGATAGTAGGACAGTCAAAACAAAAGCACTGAATTCCCATGAAATAGATAATTTCTTTGTGGATGATAGCAAATAGAGGATAGGGCTTATTGACCAAAATAGGCAGTGTCACCTGTTTTTCCTCTTTCTGATGCCACATTCTCTCTCTTTTCTTCTGATAATTCCTCTCAAAACAGCCTTTTTCCTGTGGTTTGGGGAAAAGCAAGAAGGAGGCATATATTTCATAAAGAGATATAAATTTGTCAAGAGTTTTTCTAATTAACTAATTAAAAGTTAATTAGTTAACATTTCCGATATCTGCTTCTTATTCCATATATACAATATACACTTATTATAGTTTTGCATTCTCTCTTCATACATTTCCTATTTGGGATTAATAATAGTCTTCCAATTGCCATGTGCAGATACAGTCTACACACATACAGTATATTTAGATTAGAAAGTCACATAGCCATAGTAAATATTTTATCATTTTCCACTTGCAACATTTACATCTTATCATTTTCAGTAATCCCTCTGCATCTATTACTTGCATTCCATTTGTTTTTTATTAGATGGAAACAATTATACTATCTACTTTAATTTCATTTTTTGATATACAAACATATAAAATATTCCTTACAACATTTCTTCATTTCAGATAATCTCAAATCATATCACATTTATTTTTAACAATATCTAGTCTCTTAGTGACTCCTTGTTTAGCCCTTTCTTTACATTTACTTTCCATTAATTCTGCTGGAAGGGTAATTTAGTTTCTGCTAGATTACTTCAGTAACTCCATTACATTGTATTAAATGATGAGTATATCATTCTGTGGCAACAGTGTTAGTGATGGCTCAGAACCAATCTAGATACTCTCCAAACGTGTGTATGTCAATTTCCAGAATCCATAAGTCCCCCATGGCCAATGCTGAGAAACATAGATGTTGCAGTCTAGACATCTGAAGAATGCTGTAATTGCAGAAGGTTGTTATGATTTAAATAGCGTATTTGTATTCAGTGACCCTGCCATCTGAATAATATCACACCTGTCCACAATGGCAGCACTAGTAACATTTAGCTATTGCATTAGAAGTTATGGTCAGGGAATAAGCTCTGCATTACCATTTATTTATTTTATCAATTTCAACCACCAATTCAAGGGTTTATAATGAAAAAGCAAGGACAATGCAGTAAAAGTACAAGGATGCATAAGAATCCCCCATCCAAAAGGGCCTTCACCCTCAATCTCTTCCAAGACCTCATTTCATCCCAGATAAGAAGTCAATAAAAATTGGAGAAGGGTAGCCTAGCAATGGTGGCAATAGGAACTAACCTTTTAGGTTAGTTAGTTCTCTAATTTCTGAATCCCTTCAGTTGATCTCTATTATGAGGTCAAATGCCTAGTAAGAATATGACAGTACTGGTCCTAATAAGACCCTACAATCTTAATACCACCTGTTGTATCATTAATTATGATTATATTTATATCTAATATATAGATATTTTTCTTTTGTGGAATATAATCCTTCCCAAGGAAGGTTTCTCAAGGATACTTGTGTTGATAACAATATTTATAATATTGATAACAATACTTAATAATAAAGAAAATTTAATAATTAAAATTGAATCAACTAAACACCAAAGATTTTTGGAAAATAACAAAAGGTGGCTGTTTCATGCAACTCTGTTTCTTATTTCTCTTTTTACAGAAACCATCCCCAAATGCTTCTCGTCCTATAAGGATAAAGTCCAAAAGTTCTCCTCTCATTGAAAAAATGCAGGTAAGATCTGATTGCATCACTGCTCCTTTCCTAATGTTTTTAAAGCATTAATAGTTAAAAAATTTGGAACTTCTAGTTATTAATGTCATGCAGGAAAAAAAAAACCAAAGTTGTAAAGACAAAACTATAGTGACAATGTGGAGTGTAAGAAGCATGAACATAGGAATGTTCAACATAGTGAAAATGAAATACATTGACTACACATGGACATCTTAGGTATCAGCAAATTGAAGTGGAATGTAATTTCAGAATATCATAATGTCGACTATTACTCAGGACAAAAAAAAATCCACAGATTCAACATAGTCAAATACAGAATAATATCAATTAGACTTCCTGGACAGCTCTTTAATAAAATGGTTATTCAGATTTAACTCCAACCATTGAGGCAGGGCCAGCCAGGGGCATGATTTGCCAGTTCTCCAAACTGCACAGAATCATAACAACTGGTTCGATAGAACCGGTCTGAACCAGTAGAATCACCCCTGGTTTTATGGTCAAATTCAACATGAAATCATCAGCTGAAAACATAAGAAGGAAAAATGATTGATTTTTAAAATCAATTTTTTAAAATTGATTTTTAAAGGATACCAGTGAAGATGGAAGGAGTATACTGAAATTCTGTACAGTACAAATGCCCATATCCAACATGGTGAGACAGACTAGCTCCAAGTTAGTGGAAAAGTGAGAAAAGATTGCATATTCTCTCTGCATTTGTTCAGCTGTATGCTGAGAGAAACTTATCAAGTTTCCATCCAGTAATTGGATTGGTTGGAATTGGAAACAATTATTTGATGAAAATGAATCAAGGACAGAAACAAACTAAAATCCCTAACAGTGAAAACAATCAACCAGTGGACAAATTGCCTTTGGAAGTTGTGGGTACGCCATCACTGGAGGCTTTTAAGAAGTGACTGGAAATTTGTCAGAATTAGTATAGGTCTCCTGCTTGAGCAGGGAGTTGGAATAGATGACCTCCAAAGTCCTGTCCAACACTGTTATGCTATGCTGTCAGAATTTATATTAGGACTGTTTCACAATACTTGAAATAGTGAATTTAAGACAATCTTGAATATAAAGAATTAAATCTGTTGATATTATGGCCATGTTCACCCTTTTTTTGATACTAAGCCACTGTTGATATATTTTCTTGGCTGAGATGCTAGAAAATCTATAAGGCTTGAGCCAACATACAAGAATAGTGTCTACATTCAGATGTTTTGGAAAGGCAGCTATTCTACACCTCTGCTCTTCCCCAAATTATTTGTTGACATTGTCACTATTAGATACATTGGTTGGTGAAACAGATATTTTCAGCAGAAGAGCTCCCTCTTGTGATTATAATATTACAACAGCAATGATTTCCAAAAGCCTGTTAATAGGCCATCCTAGAAATCATATATGAAAAATATTAACAAGATATTGAAAGGTATTTCTAACTTAACAGCATCCAAAAATTCATTCTGATTTTGATTGTGAATGAGGATTGTGAATGAGGACAAGTTCATTAGGAGCATCAATAAAGCATTACCATGTGCAATAAATAATAAAACATTTATTTTCACTGCCATATTTAGACATGATATCTTCCATTTGTCCCATTTAGATCCATTTAAACATAGTTCTCCTTTGCACAGAAAATTGAAATCAGAAATGTCAAGTACTACCTCTTTCCAAAGTTTGTTACTATCTTATTTCCCCAAGCAGTAGCCCTTCCCCTTCTTCCCTTTTCTTGGCAAACTAATCTTTTAGCATCCCTTGCAAATCTAGTTCCTTTCTGACTTTCTTTACACAAATAATTACTGCTTACTGGTAGCCTATTTAGCTATCATGTCTCAGTTGCCATTTTGTCAACATCCCTTTTAACTCTCAGCTCTGTCAAAATTCACTATGTATTCACAATTATTTCCTAAACCATCCCCTACTTTTTTTCTCACTTTAGAATGGTGATAACTGTATATCCAGTACATTGCTTTTTAGAAGTTCCTAACTCTCCTGTAAAACCTAAAAGACCAGACTAAGGATAGATAGATCATCCTGAGAAAATGTAATTGCTAAGATTCAACAATAATTTGATGCTATGTCATCACTCAATCAACTCTCTTTGACTTGAGAATTTTTGTCTGTGGGATTCTATTAACCACTTGGAAACTGGATATTCTAAAATCTGATATCCATATACAATTTCCCCCCAATTTTTCTTTTTGTAGTATCTTAAAGCAAAAGTGATATGGTATGTTCCCACTGCTTTTACCTCTTCAGCCAGCAGTTTTTTATTTATTAGAATCAGAAGAGCCAAGTCTCCTGTTTCTCCTTTGAGAAACACATATAAGACAAGAAACAAAATCAGCAGGACAACTAATGACTTTTGGGAACTGTATAGCCTTGGCTGAATTGGTTTTCTAACAGATGTCTTCATAACTGAAAGCCTGAATGTTTTTTAATCTGCATTGTCCAGATCTCTTGCCTGACTTTGCAATAATCCTATAGTAAAATCCTTCCCCCTCCCCTTTTTAATTCTTACCTATGCCATCAATTAGCCATTCATATTCAAATTCTGGGATCTTAATACATGTGTGTACTTTCTTCACATACAATGTCAATCCTTCATCTGACATATTATAGTAAATAACATTCTATTTGTTAATCTTTGTATTTCACTCATGCATTCTATCCTGCCAGAAACCATCCTCTCTTCCTTCCTTCTCATAAACTGCCTATCTCAAATGCATGACTCTGGTGACTAACAATTATTAAAAGCAAGATAAAAAATATTATAATAAATAAATAATATGTACAGCAGCCCAGATAAAATCAACACATGATTGTTTAATTAACACAACAAATTGTTCCCCATACTCTGAAATTGTATAGAAACAACTGGAAAGCTTACTTAATCTAACCACACCTAACATATCAGATGCCTCTGTGTCTCACATACTCCTTGCACTTGAATTTCCAGGGCTAGAGGTTGAACTCTTTAGAGTTTTCTTTTGCTTCCTCCAAGGGACTCAGTTTAAAGCCCTCTGAATCTGCTTTGCATGGCACCTTCTAAAAACAATTTTCTCAATTCTTGTGAGATACATCCTACCTTTTGCAGAAATTATTTATTTTGTAAATACAACCCATTCTCTCGTAATCCAAATAGTTCCTATTGGACCATCTATGTTGTTAGTTGTTCATTCCAGTATTCTTCTGTCTTCCCAAGTCATATCCTTCAACAGGAAGAAGTGAAAAACATACCATCTCTTTCATTTTCATGTCCAACTCTTCATAATCCTTTGCTGCCCCTCCATTGCCTGTTTAACTGTGTAATTTGTTCCCATGTGAATCAACAAAAGGGAATATGTCAACAGGTGTTTAGTCTTTGAAAGCTTTTCATCGCATCCTAAATGTGTGCCCCAGGAAGGCAGCATGTTTTTCTGAGTGCATTATTCAGCCAACAGATTGCACCTTCTCATCAAGGAGTCTCCAATCATCCCCCCACCTACTTCCTATTCTTCAGGACAGAGGCGGGAATCCTTCCTCTTGGGCAGGCAATATTGTCTTCTTTTCTGTCCCTGAGGTTTAGCTGTTGCTGTTTCTCCAACAATATGAACAAGGACAAAGATTATGGAATTGCAATTTATTATTATGGAATTGTGTCATGTTCCTCATTTCTCTGGCCTCTTTATCTGCTATTGTCCTACATTCCAGGAGGCTTCTTGGTGATGCTGCCCATGTACAAGTGTTTCCCATTTCTGTTCCAAAAATACTGAGGGTTCTCTCATCATAATTTGTTATTAATTTGGGGATGAAGGAAAGTTACTGTCCTCTTGTGTGGATTGTATAATTCTTACCTCACAACTGTATTTGGTCACACAAAGAATCCATCACATTGCCATGTCATGTGAACTATTGATGAGAAAGGGCTCTTTCCCTTTCAGACTTCTTCTCTCAATTATTTTTCTCATCCTCAAGCTGCTGCTTCCACTCTTAAGTTCCACTTAGGCCTGCATTCAAAAGAGGACATTGTGAAACTGCTTCCTTTTTTGTAAGGCTCACACAGCTGCTTTGAAAGCTATTCTCTGTTGTTTGGATATGAGACAATATAGGTGCTATGTAAATGTACTTTGGGAAGCTTCTCTTTAGAATGTTTTGAATAGTCTTTGGATATATCCAGTGTTCTTGACTGTTAATAGAACGTCTGCTCAGAATCTTGGTTAATGTTTTCTTTGGTATGTCATTTTATTTATTAGGAGTGGGTTGTTCTTCCATAATGAAACATCTGACAATACCCTTGAGCCACTCTTCACCTCCAATTATTTTTCTATCCTTTAATAGGGAACTATAGAGGGTCTCCAATAATTCCTTGACAGTTCAGAGATGAATGGATCAATACTATCTCAACTCCATAGACTACATCTTTTTTCTCCCACTTCCCCCCTTTCCTATTTTTTTCTTCCACAGAGTTGAATACTATTTTATATTTTCTATAGAGCCATTGCTGAAACATTTTTGCCTTTTTAAAAAAAATTGCTTATTTTATTCAGAACATAAACATGATTAACCCCACCCCACAAAATAAAGTTGATAGCAGTTTCGAAGTTCCATGTTCACTCCTGAATGTTGCTTTCTTCTTAATGGATGCTGGCAAAGGTGTTACAATTCTTCCAGAAAAAAAAACATATACAGTACAGTATGTCATTCCTTGGCAGATATCCTTATTAAGTATTTAGGAATCTCTCTGTTTCTCTAATATTAAGTGTGCTCCATAAACTAATTGACTTCAGCAATAAATAAAGTAATATTAAGGCAAAATTTCAAATATTAGGAAGAAAGTGAAAATATTTATGACTCATTCTTTTTTTTAACAGGCTAATTTGGCACTTGCTCCAACTTCTATGCTGCCAGGAGCTTCTCCTAAAAGCCCTGGACTAAAGGCAATGGTGTTTCCCTTTAATAGTCCACCAGTCACCCCTCTCAGCCCAAAAACTCATTCAAGTATTCCTGATGAATCTCCAGTTAGTTTTGATCAACCACCAGAAGGTTCTCATCTTCAATTTTATAATAAGGTAAGATATAATATTGACAATTTAAAGATGAAAAAGGAAAGAAAGAAGTCAGTGGGGAAGGAGGTCTCTCAAAATGTAATACCATCAGAACATGAACATGAAGTAAAATGAGTCAATGAACAGCTATAGCAGTTTTCAAACAGATCACAAAGAATTTTCGTCAAGTAACAGTTAACTAATTGAAGTAAATGAGTAATTATTTTTAAAGAAAAAGTTCAAGATCACTAAATTGGAATATTAATTTTATTTGTTGAATTTTATAACAGTACTGTAATAAGTACATTGCACAGTTTTGATTTTAAAAAATACTCTTGAAGTACATGTGATGTTCTTAGTATAAAATAGCTTCCTGAATTCTGTCCTGAAAACCTTTTTAAGAGGAGGAAATGTTAGAATATCATTTTTTTATTGTTAGGCAAATGACAGCCATATGGAACAACATTCCTCAGATTTGAATACGTGGAATTTCCATATAGCTTAATGTACACATGATTGTGAGACTGACTTTTCTTTAAATATACCACTTCCTTTAACATGCTATTATTACATGAATAAATATACACTGCTCAAAAAAATAAAGGGAACACAAAAATAAGACATCCTAGATCTGAATGAATGAAATATTCTATATTCTTATTAAAATACTTTGTTCATTACATAGTTGAATGTGCTGACAAACAAAATCACACAAAAATATATCAGTGGAAATCAAATTTAGCAACCCATGAGGTCTGGATTTGGAGTTACACTAATAAAAATGGAAGAAAACACTACAGGCTGATCCAGGTTTGATGTAAGGTCCTTAAAACAAGTCAAAATGAGGCTCAGTAGTGTATGTGGCCCTCCATTGTGCCTGTATGACCTCCCTACAACACCTGGGCATTCTCCTGATGAGGTGGGGATGGGATCTCTTCCCACACCCAGACTAAAGCATCCCCCAACTCCTGGACAGTCTGTGGCGCAACGTGAGCGTTGGTGGATGGAGGCGGGACATGATGTCCCAGATGTGCTCAATTGGATTCAGGTCTGGGGAATGGGCGGGCCAGTCCATAGCATCAATTCTGCAGGAACTTTTGACACACTCCAGCCACATGAGGTCTAGCATCGTCTTGCATTAGGAGGAACCCAGGGCCAACCGCAAAAGCATATGGTCTCACAAGGGGTCTGAGGATCTCATCTTGGTACCCAATGGCAGCCAGGCTACCTCTGGTGAGCACATAGAGGGCTGTGCAACCCCCTAAAGAAAGGCCACCCCACACCATTACTGACCCACTGCCAAACCAGTCATGCTGGAGGATGTTGCAGGCAGAAGAACATTCTCCATGGTGTCTCCAGACCGTTCACATCTGTCACATGTGCTCAGTGTGAACTTGCCTTTCATCGTGAAGAGCACAGGGCATCAGTGGTGAATTTGCCAATCTTGGTGTTCTCTGGCAAATGACAAAACATCCCTGCATGGTGTTGGGCTGTAAGCACAACCCCCACCTGTGAACGTCGGACCTTCATACCACCCTCATGGAATCTGTTTCTGACTGTTTGAGCAGCCACATGCACATTTGTGGCCCACTGGAGGTCATTTTGCAGGGCTCTGGCAGTGCTCTTCCTGTCCCTCCTTGCACAAAGGTGGAGGTAGCGGTCCTGATGCTGGGTTGTTGCCCTCCTATGGCCTTCTCCACATCTCCTGATTACTGGCCTGTCTCCTGGTAGCGCCTCCATGCTCTGGACACTACACTGACAGACACAGCAAACCTTCTTGCCACAACTCGCGCTGATGTGCCATCCTGGATGAGCTGCACTACCTGAACCACTTGTGTGGTGTTGTTGACTCCGTCTCATGCTACATAAAGTGAAAGCACCATCAGCATTCAAAAGTGACCAAACCATCAGCCAGAAAGCATAGGAACTGAGAAGTGGTCTGTGGTCCCCAACTGTAGAACCACTCCTTTATTGGGGATGGTCTTGCTAACGCCTCTGCTTTCCACCTGTTGTCTATTCCATTTGCACAACAGCATGTGGAAATTGCATTGTCAGTGCAGTGTTGCTCTAAGTGGACAGTTTGATTTCACAGAAGTGCATTGACTTGGAGTTACGTTGTGTTGTTTTACGTGTTCGCCTTTTATTTTTTTGAGCAGTGTATATATGCTTACAGCACTAACAGATTTTTCTTTCTTCTTTTGTTCACTTTGTCTCCCAGCTCCCATTGCTAGCCATCCGGCTTTCCTTGGGGTCCCTTTCAGATGATCCCATTTTGACTTTGGTGACTCCCGACACTCACTAGCCCCCCCATACCTGATAGTCCTACTTAGATTCCTTTATTCTTAAGCATCTCTAAATTACTTTTCTATGGCCTGCCTTATGACTACCTGAAACTGATATTGGATTTTTATCTATCTGCTCCTTTATGCATGCGTACTCTGAAGAGTGATCCTGCAGTGATCTATCTATCTAACTCCAGCTTGGGCAAAGTAACCCAATCTCTAGATTCATGACAATATCAACTGCATGGATGGAACAAAATTAGATAAGGTTTAAGAAAAGGAGAGAAGGTCTGAAGTTATTGATTTCTTAAAGAAATATCAACTCAAAGTATTGGCCTTTGGGTCACATCCTTTTCTCCTTTTATCAGCAATACCATATTCATTTACTGTTTCTACTCTTCCACTCAAAATCATTGTTTTGGTGAACAAATAAAGAAAATCCTGGAGCTTCTGCCCAATGCTTGTTTTAAAAATAGACTAAATTTAAAAATCTGGCAGATTTTAAATAACCACAGTTATCTTCATCATAAAGATGGTGATCTTTACGTTAGAAGAGACCAGAGGATCATATTTCTTATCCACAAAAACATTGACCAAAGTAATTGTTACATGCTAGTTGGCACTGAAAAAATATTAGAATACTACTTCACTTTTTGCTAAGGAACAATCATATGTTCTTTGATGTGAAATAAATGGTAATGCCAAAAATTAATCTTATGATGAATAACTAATAGAGTGCAAGAATAAATGCAGTTCAATTGGTGGTTTTTAAATGATGTCTGGTTTGGATCACGTTCTTATTTCAATCACAGCTTTATCCACTTTCAGGTAAGGACACGAGGATCAATAAAGCGCAGACCTCCATCTAGAAGGTTTCGAAAATCACAGTCAGAATATGGAGATGACCTAGATTTCGGAGGGACAGTTTTACCTCAGGAAGATGGTTCCGAAACTGAGGAGAAGGAGGAAGTAGATGTATTTATGGACAAGAAATGCATGAAATCCTCATCTGACCCTGTGGGTGGCATAGACTATCAGAAGAAACAAAATCAAGTAGTTTCTGATGAAAAATCCCCATCAGATCTGCATTCTAGTAGATCAGAAAACAAAGAGAAAGAAGAGGATACAGAAAAAGTTACAAAATTCAAAGAGAGCCAGGAAAATAAGATACAGCAGAATCTTTCAGAGGAAAGGCCAAGTAAGACTGTGAACAATGAGAAAGAGAAGAATGCAGATACTGATACTGCAGAAGATACAAAAAGAAAACCACAGAACTGTAATGCTACCGACATGGAAAACACGTATAAAGAAAAGAGGGAGGAAAAAATAAATGGAAGTAAAGATTCGCATCACGAATCAAGCATACAAGATACTGGGACTTCACAACCTACTGCAGATATGAAACTATTCTGAACTCTAGGATATGGTGCTAATATAATGATAAATGGAAAGCCAATTATTAGAGTTCCTATTACAATACTTGCTTATAGACTATTTCTAGTTTATCATAGTTTATAAAGAAAGAAACTATTTCTTTAAAGAAGAAACCAAAGAAACATGAATTATTACTTTCTGCTGGCAATTCTTAAGTTTTTGCTGAGACAAATCAGGACATCTGTGATGGGCAGCAGCCTCACTGAGCTCCTTAAGTTTCTCAAACTTGTGGAGAGGCTAAAAGCATGTTTTGGAGATTGTTATCTATTGTATTTCAACAGTTGCTGAGTGTTTTTTTTTTAATGGAAAGGACTATGATCCATATAATTACACATTCTGATTAAAGTTGACATTTCCAAACTATTTCTGGCCTGTGAGCTATAATTATACTGCATACATATACTGCATACATACAGTCAGCACTGAAGCACCAAAAACTCAATCTCTTCTGGTTTGCTTAGTGGCTGTGGAATAATTTGTATATGTGACAAAGCAACCCTCCCCCCTCCCCCCCCCCAAAAAAGNCTCCCCCCCCCCAAAAAAAAAGAAAAAAGAACCTGATTTGTGACATTTCATATCTGTTGAGTTTTTCTGGGGTTTGCTATTAAGCACAGGAGAAAGCTATGGCTGGATTCAGCAAAATAGTAAAAAGATTCGGCCACATGATTGCTAAGCCATTGTAATAAATAGGCCATGGCTTATCGTTTAGCATGTGCAAACTCAATTATATGACTTATTTAGCAAAGAATAGTGAAACCATAGCTTGACATGATATGTGTATTAAATGTGTGGTGATTTGGGTATTTTTATACATGAATGTGACATTGTTCGAGCCTCTTGTGCTGTTTATCTAATTCCTTTGATTGTTCATATTTTTTAAAAAGGAAAAGAGTTGTTTATAATGTACATTACATCTTTCTGATGTCTTTTTAAAAATCTATTACTAAATTGACAAGCAAGAGCATCTTTCAATTTCACTTGTCACCTGCATCTTGAAAAGTCTGCTGTTCTCTTTAAGAAGCCAGTTATAGCAATTGCTTAAGTAGACATCTCCGATTATTTTAGGAAATAGGAATAGAATAGAAATAAAATAGGTAGCACTGAATCATGCCCCCATTAGACCTGTTTTAGAAATGCAACTCTTAGTTAAACATGGGATCTATAAGTAATAGTGGCTGAAATGTCAAATGGGGAGAAAACATATAATCAACAAATAAGAGAGCAAAAAAGCTGAACAGTTGCTGTTTACTATGCATTATTGAACTTCACACAGTTCTGCTTGGAGTGACTGAAGAATGAAAGCATATAACTATCAGTATGAATAAAGCTATTTGGAAGGATTATGCCTAGGTCTGCAAATATTGCTTATACATCATAGGTATAACAGACAAGTGAATATGGTTCACTGCAGTATTATTTTGCACATTGTGCTGGTCAGCTGCAGAATAGTTCTGCATTTCAGTGATCTAAGGAGAGCATAGCATCATTTTCTGAATGGAGAGAAAATTAGGTACTGCAGCAAGCAGCAAGATTTAAGAAATAATTTTTCCAAACTGATTTTCAGATGTTCTTCTAAAAAACAGAATGGCTTCTGGCTAAAGGAGTCAGACAATTTTTGTTTGCTTGTTTGTTTCTTTCATGCGACTAAAGTCTCAGTATTATCACAGTGCATGGTGCTATCTTCTGAGATCAGCACCATGCACTGTGATAATACTGAGACTATCATCTCTTCCAAAAAGCTATATTCAAAGAAAAATATGAAGTGGTTTCAAAAATAATCATAAAGCTTCAAGAAATATGGTATATTAAAACAATTTTGCAGTTGAAGATGCTCATTTATACTAAATGGCCAGTTTAATTCTGTGAATTTCTCAAGTAGGTATGAAGGAGATAATAGATTCTTATTGATTTGTATAATTAAACTGGTATGTACTGCTTTCTGGTTGCCATAGAGAACAGTAATTTTATATAAATATTTATATAATCTATGCACCATGTCATTCTGCAAAATGAATTTTAATGTAATTTTGATTTGTATAAAATGTGTTTGTTAAACTTAAAAGCTATTGTGCATTCATTTATTATTTGATTCAGACAGCTAATATTTTCATATAGATTGTTTCTTTTTGCCCCTTCCTCATACAGCAAAGATACATCCCATGTGTGTTGATGGTCTGTTGTTTTGATCATTGCTCTCATAGAACAAAGACTGTAGAAAAGCCACCAATTACTGAAGCACTGAGCCTTTTTCATAGGATCTTAAATTTTGAACATACTATATAAAGATAACAATGACATTATCTTTTAATGAAGTAAAAAAATCTAAATCTGTCCTTTAATTGGTGCTACTATTAGTCCATGTTTGTTCAGTATATTCACTTATTTAATACTTCTCCTTATCAGAAAGTATTCTGTTCTCAGGAACATCTGTAAAGATCAGATAACCATGGTTTGTTTGTTGTCACATAAAATCTATTAAATAGTATTGTTTATTGAGTCATGGTTCACAAATACATGCACATGAATTGTGTGTTTTCACTTGCTGTTAATGTAAATGAGAAACACATTTTTTTATGTAGGAGTGGTAGTGCAGTTAAGTATACATCACACTGACTATTTATACATTGGCATTTTATTTGTATTGGGAATACTTTATTTATTTATTCTTTAGATTTTTAACCTGCATTTATTATTCTGTAAGCAATGAATACTAAGTGTGTAACATACTTAGTATTTTCACCACAAAAATCCTGTGAGGTGAGTTGGGCTCAGAGCAAGTGACTGACCCAAAGTCACTAGCTGACTTCATGCTTAAGATAGGATTAAGGGAAAAAAACTCTCCTAGTTTTTGGTTCAAGTCTCTACTGATATAACAGGGACGTGGCTGACAATGGCTTTATTTATCAGAATTAAAGTAAATAAAAGAATGTATGACACTGAAATTGTAACACTGATTTTGAAACAATTGAGTACAAACGATGAGCATGTGATCATTAAATTTATAAACTTATTGAAATTTGAAACAGAAGAATGACTTAAGGAACATATGATAAAGTCAACTAAAATTTTTGGTTACAGTATATAGATGGAAGGATGGGAAAATATGTGGTTGAAAGGAATGAGATTTATGCTGTTATAAAGAGAATATTTATAAAATGATGGTCCATAGGTATACAGAATGATTCCAGAAAAGTTATCGAAAATGTATAAAAGTACTTTAAATTTATGTTGGAAAAGTGAACAAAAAAGGTGAACTTGAAAAAAGCTTTAAAAATTAGATTCATTAGATTAATTTAGAGGATTTTAAAGATTAAAACCTCACAGGGTTGTTGTGGGGAAAACAGGAGAAAGGGATGCTGAATATGCCTTGAATAATTTGTAAAAATAATACAGGCAGGATGCAATTAAATAAATAAATAAAACATTCCACTGAAATTAGAACTTTTCTTCTTTAGAGTGATGGATAGTTGGAAAAATTATAGAATATTTTTATATATGATAACTGTAGTGAGATAACTATGCACCAAGTTGGAAAGATTTAGTAATATCTAGAATGGATGAATGGCTGGTGAAGATGGCAGAACTTGCATATAAATGAATTTCAGATGTATAGTTTTGAAGATTAGATAGGATAGAAAGAAGAGTGATAATGTAATTTTAGAGAGAGTTCAGTTCTAATTGTACTTCTAAATGCTATACTTGATTAGAACTCACTTCTTTATATTTTTTTCTTTCCTATTTTTCTGTAACTTTTTTTCTTTTTGCACCCTTACCTTTTTTCCTTTTCTTTTTCAGTCTGCTTCAGTTTGCATTAGTCTTATTCTTGTGTTTAAAATTTATCTCTCTATCTCCTCCAGATTTGACAAGAACAATGACTCCAAACAATCTTAGATCTTTATTAAGTTTTCACAATCTTTTGCCCTTCAGATGCAGTGAACTACAATACCGGTCAACGAGTGAAATACTTGTGGTAGTTTCCTTGCAGATATCTTAAGACTTTAATTCATTTGGGTAGCTGTCAAAATATAAGGAAATGTAATATTCTACTATTTTGATGGAAACATTTTATGGAACCCACCTATTCTGCATCCACTTGTGAAGTCAGTGCTATCATTGTATCTTTTTTTGGACTATGTTGTCTTCCTATATTTCATTTGAACAACCTGGTTTGGGAAAGGCACAGGGAATTATTTACCAGGACAGGTCTCTGGCATTTGTTTCAACTAAATTGATAAGAAAATAATGAAGACTTGTAGTACCCTAAACTTAAGGCCATCAAATCCTTGAAGTGTTCTCAGCAGATACATATATCTAAACATACACACAGATTAAATGACTAAGAGATGAATGCTGTATAATCATTCACTAATATTTTAAACATGTGAAAAGTAAGCATAGCCTTTCATACCATCACTTCTTACTGATTACACAAAAATCTACAATGTTTATGTTAAAAGCTGTGAAGGGGTTATATCTAATTATATCTAATGAGATAAAACTTCCATTTTTACAAGGATATCAGTGCCTCACCAACAATTGTGTGCTCCACAGATGATAGACAATTCTCAGAAAATGCAGTTCAGCTGGTGTTTATTGAAGTTGGTTCAAGCTATCTGGAAAATATGCTATTGGGGAATGCTGATGGAGAGTTCTGAGTAAAAGCAGATATTTGCATTACATCAGAGTAAAAGAAGTGTGTCTATGACACTCACCTTCCTCTTCATATCTTAGACCAAAGGTTTTCAAACTTGGCAAGACTTGTGGACTTCAACTCCCAGAATTCCTGAGTTAACATGACTGGAGGAGGAATTCTGGGAGTTGAAGTCCACAAGTCTTAAAGCTGTCAAGTTTAAAGACCCCTGTCTTAGGCCTACTATCATATAGATTTTACAGACCATGAAAAGAAATGAAAACATATTTCTGGGAAAAAATAGTCTACATTCAGAATAAATAAATTAAATGCTATTTTAAATGCTTCTTGTGATATGAAAAAACTAAAAGTGACGAATGTTAAGCATTAAATTCCATCCTCTCAGGTGCATGTGTCTAACAGACACCTGAGAGGATGGAATGTAACGCACACATTTATCACTTTTAATTCCTCTCTCTTCACCCCTGCTGTACTTAGAAAGCTCCGCAAAAAAAAATCAGAAACCAATGAAGTTATTTTCAGGATCTTTTTACTTATTGTCATGTCTATTAGAGGGACAGGAGCCTGACACACAAAGTAAGTTGGAAACTATTATTTAGAAAGAGGAGGGTAATCAGTTGGAGAGGACTTCATCGAAAAAAAAAGGAAAGGGAAGAGGTAAGGGAAGGACTTGCCGAAATAAACTTCATAAAGCTTATCGTTTCATTAGAAACGAAGAGAATCCTACCCTGCATTTACAATATGCTTTGTCAAAGAGGGCTTATGAAGAACGAAGGAACGAAATCCTCCACCCCTCGTCGAGAGCGAAGTGGTCTCGCCTTCCTCCCAACGGATAAAACGTCTCCAGTTCGGGGACGGGGTTTCAATGGAAAAGGTTCTCCGTGAGGGAGAGAGAGGGTGGGGAAGTGCTAATAGCAGATCTTTCAAGTAGGCAAGAAGCGAATTCAAGCGCCACGGTACCGTACATGGAACCGTTTCCCCAAAAGAATGAACGCAGCGTTAACAGAGCAGCCAACCTTTAGGAGATTGCGCAGTATAAGAGGGGCGGGATAAAAGTGAAGAAGCCAGCCGAAGAGGGCTTTACTGAGAGCGGCTCGTTGGTCTAGGGGTATGATTCTCGCTTCGGGTGCGAGAGGTCCCGGGTTCAAATCCCGGACGAGCCCGTAGTCGGAGGACGTGGTTTCGTTTCCTTCGTATTTTGTGAGGCCTTTTAAAAAATGTTTTACGGAATCTTTCATCAAAACAAATTAAGCAAGGACTGGATGCCATAAGATACAAATAATCTCCCCAAATCGAGGGGAACGAATTGACGAGATACCAGCGCTACGTTTGAAATTCCGCATAATTTCATTTATATTTTCGCTTTTTATATAAATTGCCGAAAAGACAGATTGCGTTTATAGTCTGTCCTTTTTGATAAAATCTTTTTACCATTCACAATTTATTATTTTGTGCGTAGGAAAGCAGCGGAGTAAACAAGGGGAAACGAATAAGGTTTCCTTTTTTATTTTTCTTCCACATGTAGGATAAATTGATCAATAATGCAAAGAGGAAAAAAAGCGTCGCTGGCGAACGAATCGCATAACAGTTGGCGTCCAATAAAACCTGCTAAAACGATTTATAGAGTCTTTGAGTGAGCCGAAAGCACAGCCTTCTCTAAAATACTAATTTATGTTTTTAAAAATAACCGTGAAAAGGTTTTATTAAAAAAAAAATGGGGCTCGTCCGGGATTTGAACCCGGGACCTCTCGCACCCTAAGCGAGAATCATACCCCTAGACCAACGAGCCACTTTATGAATCCGCTTTTATTCTTCCTCTGGATCATAACTAGTCGTTGCTTCGTCAGTTCACCTTTTTAAAGGAAAATTATCGAAACGGTGGCGTGAACATGGATACGTTTTCTTTTACAGCCAAACAGCCTTTCACACAAAGTCAGGGAAGCCCTGGGAGAGTCCCTGAGGAATCACGCGTCTGTTTTCTTTTTTAATGTGGAAAACATTTTTTATTGGGCCATAATAGGAAAGATATGCCCCGTTTCAAATAGAAACAAAGACGTATTTACCGGATTCTGTGTCAAGGGAACAAGAGGATTCCGAAATAATCCGACACATTTTTCTCAGCAATCGATCGGCCTTTCGGTTTCCTCAAACATATCAACGTCAAAATGAGAGGCTTTATAAACTCCCAGAATTCCCCAGCCACGAAGCCTTTCCCAGGAATTGCTGGGAGTTGAAGTCCACTCGTGGTAACGTTGCTGAGGGTGAACAATGCTGATTTAGAAAGCCCTAAATCTGTTGCGCTGGTTTCCGAGTGAACGTACCGCTATATCTAATTTAGAAACGGGTACTTTGGTTTGCTGCCAATACGAACTAAGCCAGCCGTCAAAACTATTTGGAACTCGCTTCAAAAGCTTCTTGTGCAAGAAACATTTGCGTTTTTTCATGGCTTATCTGTTCGCTTGTTCAATATTCTATACTTCCATCATAATATAATAATATATGATTGTAGACTGTTTGTGGTCTATTGAAGATTTGTAAGCCAACCCTCAGAGTCCTTCCAAATCTGGTGGAACTCTAACTCTGAATAAGATAAAAATTATTAAACACATAGAGACTGTGTTATTTAATGTATTATTTAATTTAGCTATTATCTGAACTTGTCAATTTTTAAAATGTGGCTTACCACTATATCTGTCAAAAATCAAAGCACAGTTCTTGCCTCCCTCCACTGAAATAATGTGTAAAGGAAAGAAAGGAAAATAATTAGTCACGTGGCTGTTATTTCACTGAAAATAAATGATTTTGCTTCATTTCATGCTGCTGAAAAGGCATATCAAATCCTCATTCAGAAAGCCATCTTGTGTGGCTCAAATGTGAAAAGTAGAGCTGAGACAGGATAATGAGCCAGTCTTTTACCTTTTAAAAATCCTAATCTTCAGCCAATACCTGTAAGGTTGTTTTACTAAAAATATGAACAGTTTTTTCAGCATAGCATAACATAAGACATATACATATACTTAAAAAAACAAATACTTATGTATGTATATATTTATTCATGCAATAGAAAATAATAGAATAATATACTAAAAGTGCTGAGAATCATATCTAACTGCTTGCATAAGTATTTAATTATAATCTAATGGTCAATGTATAAGGAATGAGAAAAGGGGAGGGAAAAGAAGCTGCATATAAGTTCTAGATAGTTGAAGAAAAAAATCTTCTTTGAGGTCTAGTTGCTTAGATTGTTCATTATACTATTATAATTATATATTATATTCTGTAGACTGACTGCCATTTCAGCACATTTCTGGAACCTTCCAATTTGCCTCTGGATGCAATTCAAGGTGCTGGTTATTACTTTCTTGAAGTTGAATGATATATCTTCTCCAGGACTGTCCATTTTGTCATACCATCTGTGCCTGCAACTTTTATTTTCTTTCAACTTTTTAGCTGTTTTATCTTTCACTCACCAATAACTAACTTTAATAACTATTGTATTTAACAGCAAACATCTCTGGTGAACCAAAGTCAAAATTGGATTGCTCACAACAGGGGTGGGATTAAAATTTTGTAACAACCGGTTCTCTGGGTGTGGATGTGGGCGTGGCCATGTGACTGGGTGGCTTTTTTGGCAGCAAAAAAAAACAACCTCCCCATTTTTGGGCCTTCTGGGCCTCACGGGAGCCTCCTGGGGGGTGTTTTTGCTCCCAGAAGGCTTCTCTGGGACTCAGGAAGAAAAAAAAACTGAGCATGGGGGGGCATGCAGCAAACCCCCATGCACCATTTTGGGGCCTCCTGGAACTCAGGGAAGCCTCCTGCGGGGTGTTTTTGCTCCCAGGAAGCTTCCCAGGGAGCCTTTCCAGGAAGGCCCACAAAGGCAAAAAATAGGGGGCAGGGGGAGTTATGCCCCCTCCATTTTTTGCCTTCTTGGGCCTCAGGGAAGTCTCCTGGATGAAGCAGTAAGTAAGTGAGGGGAATCTTGACAGAGCTCATCATAGGAACAGCTGATCATCAGGCGGGAAAAAAAATACCTTGAGTGACTGGGTTAGGAAGAACACAGTCAGTGATGTCGGACATACTGCAATGTTGTGCATGCGCAATAAGGACTGACTGGGTGGGGAGGGGAGAGGAGGGTGGAGAGGGGTAGGGTCAGCCAGGGGCACGATTTGTCAGTTCTCCAAACTGCACGCAATCATTATAATCTGTTCCATAGAACCGGTCCAAACCGTTAGAACCCCACCCCTGGTTCACAGTGCTTTTAACAAGAGTATCTTTCCTTTAATGATTTCCATCTTTAGTTTTGGGTGGGTTGCACTACTCAAGACAGAACCAGTATCTAATCTCAATGACCTCCTAAAATCATAGCTCCAATTCAAAGAACAAATGGGAGGTGTGACCAAGAGGGACTTGAACACTTTTATATTGCACATCAATTTTGTCCTTTCTTGGATCTTGAAAATATTGAAATTGGATCTTGAAATCTTGGATCTTGAAATCTTGGATCAGAAAATATTGGGCATTCATTCTTTGGTCACCTGATGGGTGGGTTATGCAATGTGCTATATACGGGCTTCCCAAAGAACATCTAAAAGCCTCAATTGTTCCTAAGTGTGGCAGCACAGGGCATTGTGAGTATGGCTCATTATGCCCATGTTACACTTTTATTCCATGAACTGCCCTGATCCCAATTTGATGCAATTCAGGATGCTGATTATTACTTATAAAATCCTACATAGCATGGGGACTATCTGAAAGATTGCATTACACCCAATGTTTTTACCTTCTCATTAGGCAGTACAATCCTGCTGATTATATGGTCAGGATTATATGGTCAGGGCATGCACGTTCTGTAGTTACACCTGCCCTCAAGAAGATCCTATCTCCTGAAGTTAGGTTGGCTCCAGCTCTGCTCACCTTTTAAAAAGCCTTAAAGACCTGGCTGTCTTTTTGGCATGGGATTCAGGACAATAATTTTAGCCATATTGTTAGTGCATGGTGTCTTTGATAAACACTTTGTAATTTAGTTAATCACATGTTTATATGTGTTTTTATATTATGTATGCTTTTGATGTGTAGTATAATCAGTGTGGGAGAAGTCATACTTCCCCCTTGCCATTTTTCCCCTCTTGTGAGACAAGTCTAATTATTTGCTATCCTCCAAAGTCAGACATACATAAAAAGCTTAAATACTGAGCAGATAATTAGTATTAATTTTATCTATGAAATAGTAATATTTTCAAATTGTCTTTCCTTCTGTAACAGCTACATCATAAATTAGATTGAACTAGAATACTTTAAGGGAACACTGAGAGAAAAATTGGGACAGGTTATAGGAATTTATATAAATATTAAATATTTATATTAAATGAGGAGAAAATGAGAAATAAGGACGATGCTATGGTACATATCCAATGGTTCTAGCTAAATAACTATTGCTGTATAACCTGGTTTCAGTTAGCACAATTGGCTGTAATCAATGTAAAAAGTGTTAAGCCTCTGTCACACTGCACCAACGGATGCAAGAGGATGTAAAATGGACAAAAAAGCTTGCCATCCGTTGGAAAACGCGAATGTAAGTCATTGCTCCGTTTTGCTTCTGCTCTATCGTCAGCATCCGTTTATTTGAGTTTTATCGCTACAGAAAGTTTTGAGCTTGCTCAAAACTTTTGCGCGGAAAATGTAATCCATTCGTCCAGTTTGGCTCCGTACGCATCAGTTCTGCATCGTACGGCATCCGCTATCCAAGATCCAGGCTCAGATCCGTTGCAGCACTCCGCGGCAACTTCGCATCCAGCTCGACGCAGGGAGAAGCGAACTGACGCAGAACGGATGCAGAACGGATGCCAAGCCGGAAACAAAGCGTTAAAATGGAAAAAACGTTCCGCAGAGGGACCTATTCTCGATATTAAGGATGTGTAGGGATGCTTAGAGGATGCTAGAGGATGCCTAGAGGATGCAAAGGGACACTATACTGCATATAAAAAGGGGGCAAACACATCTGGATCTCACTTTCAGAACAGCAGCCTGCGTGCGGACCTCTGCAGCTCTTCATCTGCCTCTTCCTCTTCACAGCATCAGTCATGTCCACCGTGGATCGTTAACACACGTCCTTTTGGCAGCACATCCTTCTGCAACAGTGAGAAGCCATCTACAGGTCTGTGAACTCTTACTACGGGAAAAAGGGCGGCAAGAGCGTCTGGTAGAAGATGTTCCCAGAAGAGCAGAGACGGACTGTACAACAACTGATGGTGATCAGAGAAGATTCCTCGCATCGAATTCATGAGGATGCTAGCCATGTTTGACCGATTGCAGTTTCTTTCAGTATTACCATTAGAACAAGCACACAATTCCGGCCCAGCCTGACCTGCTGGGCTCAAGGTGGATCACTCTGCGCCACCTGCCAGGACCACCAACAGGAGATGCAGTTAGGCTGAGTGCACCCAACACCATCAGCATTGTGGTCAGGAATGTGGCAGGCCATCATCGAAGAATACAAGAGCTCTCAGTCCCACCACTGAGAAGGATGGAAGAAAGTTGCAGACAGTGTACCAGGGTGGAACTTCCCCACACCGTTGGAGCATAGATGGAAGCGACGTGCCTGCAAAGCTCAGAATCGGGTCCATTATTTAACTACAAGACTTCTTCAGCATCATCCTCTTCCCATGGTTGCGATGCTGACTACAATTCATGTAACATCAATTCTTCTGGCAATGGTTATCTTCAGATGCCAGTATACAACGCCAGTCACCTCAAGGAGGACTGGAACGCAACCTCATCGTGGCTTCCCAGATTCAGAACCGCTGCAACGACACACAAGATGTGCTACTTCCTCGGGGATGACGCCTTCTCTACAACCTACCTCATGAACCTCACTTCCAGATCTCACCGTGAGAGAGGATCTTCAACATACGTGCTGTCCAGGGCAAGGCGGTGATGGGAGAAGCTTGGATCCTGAACAGGTTTCAGTACTTCTTATTAAAGTAATTAACAAGCTATAAAAAAAAATGAGTCTCTGGCACTCCTCTGTGTCGCTCCCAGTCTCAGGGGTGAAGGCTGGAGCGTGCTGTGGGTGGTGGTTGTCTGGACTCATTGATGTTCAGCTTCTCCAGAATCAGAAGCAAGCAGAAGCCCAGCCTGAAGAGCAATAGCTTGCTGCAGACAGCCCCAGGCAAACCAGAGGTGAGGGCAGGGGCGGATGGTAGCCCTGTCCCTTTGCAGGCGGCAGCATGGATGGTGAAGGCTTGCTGTGCTTGTGAGGGTTGCTGTGGAGGCGAGCCTGGCAGGTAACAAGGTGCAGAAGGTGGCAGGCAGCCAAGGTTGGCAGCATCCCAAGGCTGGCAGGCAGGCAGGGCTGGCTCCAAGGCTGGAGGAAGGCTGGCAGCAGGCAGTCACCAAGGTCTGGCAGGCAGGATATACAACCACAGGGTGGGCAGGCGAGGCAGCTTGGCAGGCAGCATGCATAGCTTGGCAGGATAGCTGGCCCAGGCTGGCAGGAAGGCGTGCAGGCAGGCAGGCACCAAGGCTGGAGGCAGGCATTAACAAGGGCTGGCAAGGCAGCAGACAGAAGGCTGGCAGGGGAGGCTGGCGCATAGGCTTGCTAGGCAGACATGCAAGGCAGGAAGGCAAGGCAGTCGTGTGTCTTGGAAGCAGGTCTTTCCTCTGAATGGTGACCTGCTTCCGAGCTGCTTCCGTTATATCTGCGGGGCTGACGTAATGCATCCTCCCCACATGCGCAATTAACGCTTGGCATCCACTAGGCTTCCGCTGTGCATCCGCTCTGCATCCGTTTCATCCGCTGTGCATCTGCTGTGCATCCGCTGTATCCTTTATTTTACCATTCCATATTATAAAATTGTTCAAAATTAAAATCACTTCAAATTTTTAATTTATACAAGGCTTTTCCTATCTTGTGGTTCCTCTGTGTGGTTGGCTTGGAATACATCTAACTATAGTTGCAGTATACCTGAAGGAACATAATTACTTATTTTAATTAAGATGCTTAATCTTTTAATGGGTAATATTTACAGTGTTCTGGTTTGGGTATTTAAGGTTCAGTAGGGATTCCTTTGATGTGGCAACCTAATGTGGTTACTTTTATCAGTTACTGGTTTCTACCTGTTCTACTTGATTGGAAAGAAAGAAAAAAGGAAAGTTTTTGAAAGTCTCAAGCTCAACTGTGTGCATTCATTTTGCATCATAGTTCTGCCTATTGCTGTACCCACAACCAACACTTAGCATGGCCTTTAGACACCACAAGTTCCCTATGTTGTGACAGAATATACTTAAAAATAATACTGGAGACATAATTATTGCTTTTCAATCTTCATATTTTGCATTGAAACTACAAGAAACATAATTTTAATAAATGGAGGGCAAAACCCACCTAGCAACACAAAAAAACTTGCTGCAAATTTGAAAAAGGATACATTTTGGAGGGGGAAGAAGGAAAGATGATGAAAGAAAAGCAATTTATTAGCCAAGAAGTTTACGGAGAAACAGGAAATGAAAGCTCAGCTAAAACTTTAGATATTGTACAAAAAATAGAAAAGAAGTGGAACGCTGGCTTCCCTGTGAAGTTGATGAATGTTCAGATAATAAAGAAAAGTTAATTTTTTTAAACAACGATGATAAATCAGGGAGAGAATGAAGAGACAAAATAAAGATTTTTAAAGGAATATTTGTCTTGAATTCATATAATTCTTCAGTTCACCCTTAGGAACTGAAGAACTTGCAGAAAACCTGGTGAATTTTAATATATTATTCATGAGAAATTCTGAGAAAATATATCCCAGATAACAGAAGGTTAAATGTTCCCAATTTCAAAGCGTGTGTTTGTGTGTGTGTGTGTGAGAGAGAGAGAGAGAGAGAGAATGAATGAATGAATGAATGAGAATGAATCCAAAGATCTTTAGTAAGCCTGAAATCAACACCTGAAAAGGTTCTAGAATTAGATCATGGAGACACCAGTTTCCAAGCACTGTGAAAATAATGTATTTATTAACATGTCATGGAATTATCAAGAACAAGTCTTGCAAAACTATCCTGATCACGTTTCCTTGATTTGAAAACTTCTTTAAAAAAGTGTAGCAATGTGGGTATCACAAAGTATGACAAAATGGTCCATGATTTACAAACTAGTTGACCAAAATAGGATGTATGATGATTAAATGCAGGATTGACTTCAGAATCATGCACAAGGATTGACAGTGGCTCCCATTACACAATGGAGTGGTACCTTCCCTTTCCCGGGTGGGTTATAGTGAAAACGAGTCAGTCATCTTTTCCACGGCAGCTTAATTTTGATTCCCATACTCAAGAATGTTGATTGGAGAACTTAAATGGGCCATTACAACTATGACTGTACTCAAATGTCTATATTAAAAAGAATAAGTAGAAATATGCTTCTTAAAGTAGCATCTTTGCTTGAGAACTTGAATTAAATCAACAATGTACCCAAAACTATAATACTTAATTTCTAATACTTGTCATAATGGAAATATTTAAACATACAAAAAAAAAAAAAAAACACCCAACACTTTCCTACCTTTTAATAAAACAGTAAATTATACACTTCGCTGTATCTGACATCAAACAACAAGGAAAACTTGTTAAGAATGCGTTGAAATTAATGTGAAAAAATGGCCCCGGATCATTTCTATGAGGAATTATCTCAAAACGAAGTGTTAGATAGACTTGAACAGAATAAATATTTTCAACCTCTGGATAGATACATGGTTTATAACTGGGATGCTAAAGAAGGAAACAGCCCCCGAAAAAAAAGCTACTGCCAGACGGGGGGGGGAAAAAAACCGGGCAGAAAGCAAATCCTGCTGCAATAAACGCCACAAAAAAACGCCTCAGTCGCTCCTTATCACGTGTCAACCCCCCAACGAGGGTGAGACCGTGCTTTCTTCACAACTCCCTCAAGCGAGAGTGGCAGGTAGCATTTCCAACCGCTTTTCACCAGAAGAAACGAAAGGCAGAGCCTCGCGGAAAGGAGACGTGGGATTCAGGAGGTGTGCGTGATTGACAGGGCCAGCGCTCAATAGGCGCGCGGCAGTCCCCCTCAGCTTTCCCACCCCTCTCCAACCATGGGCGGGGGTGGAACAATGGGAGGAAAAGGACATGGAAGCAGGAAAATGGCAGCGGCGGCTTTAGCGGCATTTTCGGGGAGCGGCTGTTCGCGGCAGAGCGCCGCGTCCACAGCCTGCTTCCCCGCGCTGCTCCTGCTTGCGGCGCTTTCGTCCCTGCGTGAGTCCGAGGCGTGTCGTATTGGGCGCTATGGAGCGCGGGAGGGTTATGGCGGGGGGGGGGGGGGGGGAGAACGGAGACAGCGCAGAAGAAAGGTGAAGCGACTTCCTCCTCGGAGACCCGCCGCCCTCTTCGCCAGACCTGGCGTGGGCCGGAGGTGGAGGGGGAAGGCCAGTTATCCGACGGCGCTCGTTTGCTCTGGGGTGCATGGGGGGCGGGGAAGAAGAGCGCCAGGCTGACCGATGGGCAAAAGGCGAAGGAGGTGCTGCTTTTGTAAGATGGACGGGAGGGCAGGATAGGAGCTCTAAGCAACCCTCCCGTCATATATTGACAGGGTGCCTCGTCTGCTTCCGTGTAANCGTTTGCTCTGGGGTGCATGGGGGGCGGGGAAGAAGAGCGCCAGGCTGACCGATGGGCAAAAGGCGAAGGAGGTGCTGCTTTTGTAAGATGGACGGGAGGGCAGGATAGGAGCTCTAAGCAACCCTCCCGTCATATATTGACAGGGTGCCTCGTCTGCTTCCGTGTAAATGAAGAGGGTGTCTGAGTGTGTGGTGGTTGGGGGGCGGAGGAGAGAGATAAACCTCCGTGTCAGGATGATGGGTGCCTGGACGTTTTAATCGCTTTGCAAAACAATCTAGAATTGACCCTACTGCAGACAGACAAACAGGCGTTCGCTCTCGCACACAGAAACCACACACCCCGAATGCCCTACCCTCTATTCTTGTTGTGATCATGTCCGGGACATATAGCTCAATTGTACAAATGACGGGGATGTTCTGATTGAGGAAAGTCGGGTACGGAAAGGTGGGAAAAGAGTCTGAATTAATACAGAACACTTAAGCGGCAGGACTTACCTACTGGTTTTAACGCTTGTAGCAAAGGTATGGTGGTTGGCTGTCCAGGATGGTTATTTGACCGAACAAGTACAGCCATGAAAATAAATCACCTCAAATGGGCACAAGTATAATTGTGTGCTTTAAACTGTTTTAGGATTTCAAGTTCCTTATTTTATTTGCAAAACAAATCGATATAGCCGCTTATTTACCAAGGAGCTTTGGAGTTTGTCTTCTTGGGAGCAAGAAGACAACCTCACAGTTTTATTCCTAGTACTATTTGGAATTCCTCCTATGTCTCACAGGTATTAACGAAAGCTTTGATGATAAGACCCAAGTTGTGCGCAGGATCACTCAGCTCGTGCACATTATGTTAGAACTGAACATCAGTTTTCGGAATTGGTTCCTATCATATTTGCAGCTGTTTTTCATTGATACACAAAGGATAAACATGATTCATATGTTACCAGAAAGAAGATAGTGCTTAGCTGAAAAAAAAAAGATTTTGCTTAGTGTATCCAAATGATATGATATCCTTGAGGTCACTAGTTTGCTAACCTGTGCTCAGGCAACAGTGCAATTGTGAATATTCTATCCTGATGCTCCCGTTCTCTCTCATCATTGATGTAGGTAATATATGCAAAACTAATACATACAAAAGGACAACTAACAACATTAAAATGATTTTATAGACCCAATCTATCCCTTAATTGTGGCAAAGTGCTACATTTCTACATCCTTTACCAAACTAATATTTCTGTAGCCTGAAGCAATATTAACAGTACGAAGGTGGCAATATTCCCTACTTCTGAGTTTTATTACCATGAAAAATTTACATGAAGTCAACATTTCATATTTGATGTATATGTTACACCACAAATAGAACAATAGTAAAATTGTGTAGCATTTATCATTCAATATGAATGTTACAGTTATTTTTCATGTGTAATAGGAATATAAGTCAAGCATTAATACTAAGACTCAACCAGTGTTGCACTTAATATAGTGTTTGTTTGAAACTTATTAATATTTTATTCTGATGATACTATACTTGCATTTTAAAAAAGTCATTGGAAATATTATATCAGTTGAAAATATTTTCAAGTTCCATGCTTTGTACTGCAGTACAAAATACAAAAGGTGTTGTAAGACTTGTTAATTTGTGCTGTATATTTATCAGAAGTGAGATTTTCCCACCATTAGATCATCAAAGAAAAGAAAAAAACTAATGGCAATTCCAATGAGATTAGCAGTAGTTAATACGAATGCAAGCTTGGTCATGGTTTATTTTAACCTTTGCTCCAGAGGAAAATGTGAAGATAGATGATCTCCCCCCTCCCCTTTTGTGTATGGCATGTTTTATGCCCAAGTAGACTTGTGTCTCCCAGAAGGAGAGTTTAGTTTTAGAACAGCGCCCCGCAATCTTTTTAGAATCAGGGACTGGCTTTGTGGATAAAGATTTTTCCACAGACATCCTGCATGCCGTGCCAGGGATATGGGGATTGGGCACTCTTGTTTTAGAATATGAAGTACTATATTTTCTCCTTAACTTTTTGTTTATATATTTTTCTATTTCTTTTAACTGGCACAGAAAACCTACAGTATTTTAAAACTTAATTCAATATTTAACCCTGATTTGAATTTTGCACTGGTGGTCTTAGGGTTCCATTCAAAAATCTACTTAAGAGACCTTATCCCTTGAATAGAAACTGAATTAGATCTGGTTCCATTGTAACCCTGAGCTAAAACATGCTTTTTTAATTTTTGTTGAGCAATATATCCAAAACTGTGATTTGTATTTGGAACCATCTACATATCAGAGTAACCCAAAGGCAAACAATATTTCACTGTAGCATTGGAGGTTATGCTTTGGATACAATTTATTCCAAGATGGAAGGGTTTTTCTTTCTTTCTGAATTTCATCAAAGTATTTCCTCTCATATTGCAATTATTGAATAAACATCTTATTTTCTTCCATGAAGCCAATATTTTTAAAAGATAAAATAAAAGCATTAGCCATTCATTCAAATTTGAGAGTACCTTCACAAAGCACTCTTTTAAAAACTTCAATGTAATGGGAAAGAACCCTTAGGATGATCGTTTACACACAGTTCTAGAGGAATAAGAACATTCTTTTAAAATTAGCTGAATTTTTTAATCTAGACTTCTTTTTGTCTTACCTTAAACTGGTTAGATAATAGCAGTTTCTCAAAAATATAAATCTAGCTGCTGCTTTTATACATGTTGAGACAAGAAAAAATTATCTATGAAGCAACCATTAAGAACTGTGTTCATGTTTGTTCTGTCTACGTCTTCTAGTATAAATAGGATAATTTTGACTAGGGGCAAAAATAGTTGTTCCTTTCAGATTGGTTCTGCAAATTGAACTGGGCAGATATTAATAGGCAAATGAATTCATAATTCTCCAGATGGTTGCCTACAAACAGCTTGCTTCAGGGATAGACAACCTAGATATAAACCACTGTCACTTTGGCTAGCAATGAAGGACTCCAGGAGTTGTTAACCATACCATTTGTAGAAAATCATAGTAGCAACTTACTGCAGAATTATTAATCTAAGTAGTGTCTGGCTAAATTGGTAGCATTGCATTACAAAGTCAACAAGTTCTACTTCTCAAGTCTGAGCTGGTGATGAACTAGATGCTTACAAAATACCTTTGATCAAAATAGGACAGATGAAAACAATCATTAAAAGAATGGGATTTGATTGGATATAGAGATAATTACTCCTTGCTTATACTCATGCAGGTCAAAATGTTGCAAGTTATATGGCTATCTGCTCATGCCAAGCTGTTAAAAATTATTCTATGACTTTCACAACTATCATTTTCAAGGTTAAATCAGACTGTTTTAAAATCTAAGCATACGTCACAAGTTTTCAATAGTAGATTAAAGGAGTATTGAGTATTCTTTAGCAAACAAAATATAATTAGTTAACCTATTTTCAACATTGTTCAATTCTCATTGCAGTAGTTCATTGTGGTGTCAAGTAGCATGTGACCATCTAGATCAAAGCTGTCAAACTCCCGGCCTGTTGGTTGGATGCGTCATGCACTGCCCACGCCCACACCCAGTTTAGTGAAGGGGAAAACGTCCTGATACACCACGTGGCACTGCCGTGATCACGTGAGTTTGACACTCTTAGATGATCCAAATGCTGTTGAACTCAAATTTAGATTAGCCCTTGCAAGCCTGTCAACTGTTGAGGAATGATGCAAGTTGCAATTTGATAACATTTGAGGTGGCCATAGTTTATCCATGCTTAATCTATGTGGTTCTTTCCATACCAGTTATTATGCTGTTGGGTTAATTCTTACTAGAAGCAAGTCCAGAAAAGAAACATCCTTTATAGAAACCAGAAACTAAGCAACTTCATGCATCTTAAAGATGGCTCATGGCAAGGAAGTTTCAGTTCATACTATTTACTTGACTTGAGTCAGGCTAGTATTAATCTCTGGATTAGTTCAATGTAGTGTGATAATCAAAATACATTGCTGCTAATATTTACTTTTTTTTTAGACTAAACTCCAGCAGAGTTGTTGTAACAGAGATGTAACAGAGTTATTGAATAATTATTGTCAAAACCCTGTTTTCAAAATCTTGGTATATAATTTAGGAAACACTTTTAGTATTTCAATTTGATTAGTGAGGTATGCACTTTATTTTATGCTGTGACTCTTTTAAAGAGCTTTGGCAACGTGAAGTCCAAAAAACGATGGGATCAAGTGTTGCTCTTTACTATGTTTTGGCATTATTAAAATCTGTAAATATTGGCAGGTGGCCTAGAATAATCAGTAATGGTGATTCTGTGTCCCAACCTCTTATAAGCAGGTTTTGATAATTATTTTCATCAGGAATATTATTTTAAGCTTTAGTTGCCTGCATTTTTGATCAAAATCTGAAACAGCCTTGAACTAATGCACAATGCTGTATTATTTATTAGATGTGAACATCATGAATTATTCTATGAAAGTCAGAAAACATTAACAGTGGTAAAAGAGGGATATCATGGTGCTGCTTCAGAGAAATCACAAATAATGTCAGCCAGCTCTCCCAATTTGGTGCTCAGTGCGTTGTGCTATAATTTTCTTATCTATTTTGGCCAACCGAGTTGTTCCAACTCATCCTGAATATACTAATTTTAAGATGTTGCAAGTTAACAGTTTCTGGAATTTAAACTTAAACTTAAACTTTAAAAAATGGGACACAAATATCAACATACATACTTTTATAGAGATGTTCACAAAAAGGTTAAACCCTAATTTGTGAACTAATCTGGAATGAGAACATGCCATTTGTTTTGGTTTAATTATTGGTGTTTCCTAGTTAGGCAAATTTAATGATATTTTTTTCAAACTAAAATGCTCTCTGAGAGCATGTGAAAATAAAGCACAAGTTTTAGGATATCGAGATCCTGTAATTATGATTCTGTTTTCTTCAACTTCACAGTGTCTGGGTGGAGCTTTTGGGAGTAAACATTCATGTGTGTTTTTTCTCTAGTTCCAGAAACCCCAATGTTGCATTGAATCATTGTGTTACATTGTTTTTCAGAGGAAGTTGACTGGATACTGAAACAATTGCTTTCTCTAGTTTTGTGTGTGTGTGTGCACACGTGGTGTTTTGATTCTATAGATTTGTCATTAGAAAACATTTTTGGATGTTGCAACATGTTTCTGGAGAAAGAGGATGAACAGTTTCTAACTTTGTTACTAGATTTTCTTCAATATTTTAGACACAGTATTTCATGGAATACTGTTGTTTGTAAACAGCAACAAACTCAAAAGCATTTCAGGTGGCTCCTTATCAAAATCCAAGTATACATTTTGAAACTATATTCAAGTTTTGTTAATTAGAAAGCCTTTGGTACTTATAGTCTCCTGGTTTGACAAACTGAGGATTCTTCCCAAAGAACACCAGATGTCTCATTGAAATGTCCGTATTTTTGATTTTCTAGTACTGGTATGCACATAAATAAATTCCACATTCATTGAATGGGGTTTTTTTTCATCTTTATCTCCAAGTATGTTATTAACTGGCTACAAATTATGAAAGAAAAATACTATTTTATTTGTTTCAGATTGTTGATTTAAAGAACACCAGTATTCAATATTGATATTTCTGTTCTGACAATATCAGGTGTATTGGTTCATTGTTCTGAATCCTATATACCTTTTTAACATCAAACAAATGTGGCACTGGTCACATTAAAAACTACGCAGGATAACCCTTAATCCAGCCACATGATGAGCACCAATGCTACATCTAATTGTCATTTGCTGATTGCTGGATACCTTCTAGACTGGGATGGAGGTTTCCATAACAAATTTTCCAATTATGTTCACAAATTGAAAATTTATTTTTGTAGATTTTGGAATGTGGTCATTCCAGATTTAATCAAAGCATGATACTCAAAGAATTTTATTATTATGGATTTAGGTTACTTTGTGCATCACAAGTTGAACTTGAGCTAGCAGCATGATGCAACTGCTGTGCACTGTTCTGACTCAGGCTTCGTAAACTAATTACTCACAAACTTGTTTTAAAAACAAAACCTATTTTATTGCAATGCTGGGAATTGTTTTCATTCCCAGCCGGAAATAAGCTCAAACAGTTCCCCAAGATAAGCACAGACCTTTTAGTTCTGTGAAGTTCTGACAAAATAGAAGTATCAAATTAACTAGAAATTAAATCAAAGTACAAGAAAAACCAACCAAAGTACACAGAGCTTCAAGGATGACTCAGAACTGATCGAACTACTTTGCTTCCAGCAAAGGTTTTGTCATCTTGGCCTGACTTTTATCCCTTATGGGAGGGACAGTCACCTCCTAGGCTTTCTCCCAAGTCATCCTTTTGTTCAAGCAGCTCTCACCTTCTAGCAGCTCTGCGCACATGCGCACTGGGAACAGGCTCTCTTGGGTCCTCTGCCTCACTGCTGCTGGACTCCAAAGGCAGCACCCCATTCTCAGATGGTCCTGGCCCCATCTCTGCGTTGGATGCAGGACCCTCATCTGAGTCCTCTCCAGAGTCCCTGACTGGTCCCTGTTCTTTTCCACTGTCTGATTCCACTACCGTCTGCACCGGCTGCTGGTGAACCACAACATGCATGCCACAAATCTCATAGCACATGTAGTTTTAGAAATAATAGAAATAAAGTAGCCAAGAACAAGATAAGTTATTTTTCCCTTTCTATTTTGCATTGATCAAATTGAATATAGAACATCGTATCCAGTAATAGGCTCCAGATTTTAGAAAGGACATCAACAAAATAGAGCTTGACCAGAAGAAAGCAATTAACATGATAAGATGTCTTGAAGGAAAAGCTATAAGGAATGGCTAGAGGGTATTAGCTATGATTAACTTACAGAAGTCTGCGTGGCATGATGCCTCTCCTCAGATACCTATCAAGTTGCCATGAAGAAAACCGGAACAGAAATAGTGGAGTTAAATAACAAGGAGATATATTTTGGTTGAATATTAAAAGAAATCATAATAATAATGGCTCTTTAACAGTGGTATGGAATTATTTGGAAGATTGTGGAGGCTTCTCTGCTGCAGGTGTTTAAACAAGCTGGATGGCCATCTGTTGAGGATGGAATAATAATGGAGTCTTACAATAAGCAGGTGGCTAGGCCAAAATATATTTTAAGATCCCTTCCAGTGTTTGTTATTATTTACAGGTAATTCTTGCTTAACAATGATAATTGAGATTGGCATTTGTATTGCTCAGTGATTTAGTCATAAATGCAATCCTGGCAGTCCTGTCATTAAGCAGGGATGTTGCTACAGCCAGAACTTTGAGGCCTGGATGTAAGTACCATTCATTCAGTGTCATTGCATCTTCAAACTGTCAATGGACAAATAGTTAACCGAGGACTACCTGTAACTGAATATCCCATGATATTTTAGTTATCATATCACTTATAGATTGAAAGACATGTTTACAGTTCATGCAAAAGATTAAGTACCCCCACTCAAATTGCATATTTCCCTAAATCAATAGAACTACTACATGGTGCAAAGTTAAATTACAGCATCCTTCTTTGAGTGAATATTTTCTATTTATGTGCAGTTGTTTATACCTTCAAAATTACAACAATGAAAAGTGGTAAAAATGATAGTTCAGTGTTTTACCAGCCAGAGGAAAAGCAATTGTTAACCTATTGCACAGTGGGAAAATAAACCACCAATATCTGTAAGCCCTTTATTAATTCTAAATTAAGAAGTAGGCAGGGAATAGAATAGTGCATCTATATAGTACATCAACTTCACTAAATGCATGCACACTTATGTAGAAAACACTTAGCTATATAATAATAGAGAGAAAAACGTGTCATTCTGCAATTGAGAATCACAAGTGGCTGCTCTTATATCAAATGGGTAGCAGAAGAGGGAGTAATGAAATATTGTCTTCTGTCTATAAATTAGGCTTGCTGGGAAATGAAATTAGATTTCTGCATAATAAAGATGAAAAATTCTGAAATAATGTGTTATATTGAATTTCCCTCCTGAGAATCCACAGAAAGTCTGGTGTGCAGATGACAGTAAATTGTTATGTTGCATCCATACTTTATACAAAATCAAAAACCAACCAGCCACATGATGGCTTAATAAGATGAGTGAACTGGAACTGATTTTTTACTCGATCTCTTTGATTTAATAGATTCTTGAATCTTCTTTTTGATGATTAAACTCTTCATACCTATCTTTGTTATAGTTTTAATATTTATGAAGAATCTGGTATTCTGATTCTTGTAATGATGTTCTTGATAGTCCAGGTTTCAGCTGTGGAGGTATACACGCCATCAGATTTTCTTGTGGAGAATGGGACTGAGGCAAAGCTTCCATGCACTTTTACTTCCACAGAAGTAATCAGCAGTTTAGCTTCTGTCTCCTGGAGTTTCCAAGGCGAGGGATCATCATCTCCTGTCTCGGTAAGATATTGTTTGCAAAAGAAAATCGTAAGAAGTAAAAAGCCCTGCCTATTCTTGCTTACTCTCTGTACTACTAAAAGTCTGATTGTTCCTTTGAAATGTTGGTTAAGATATTAATTGTATTTTGCACCAAATTGGTTGCTACCAAAAACCTTGCTTGGATGAAGAAATGCTTTAACTCACTTCACATGCTTGGTTAGATATCTTTTTACCTTAATATGATTGGAAAAATAATAAACTGATACCAGAACGAAATCATGTAATAGTAATAGTATAAGTAATAGTTATGTTCATTATTTTGAGAAAAGAAAAATTGAGGGAATTGTGGAAAGTAAGGCAAAGCAAGATACCTGAGCTCCTGAAATTCGTCTAAAACTTTAAAAACTCTTGTGATATTATGTGTTAAATGTTTCTCTGACCCTTCAGCTGGTTTAAAACCAGCTTTACAGGCTCTCAGGTATTATCTTTGTCACTTATCTTGCACTGGTTCGAAATTCATGTGTTGTATGAGTCGAGTTTTGAAGAAATTTAGCAGATTTGTTAAGACAATAGGTGGAAAGCAAAATTTTAATACAGCATCATTTTTGTATTTTTGATTATAGTTCTTCTATTATTACAATGGAAAAGCATATCTTGGAAAGAGTACACAATTTGATGACAGAAGCAACTGGGCTGGAGACCTTAACAGGAAAGATGCATCAATCACTATCGCAAACATGCAATTTCAGGACAATGGAACCTATATCTGTGATGTTAAAAACCCTCCAGATATAGTTGTTACACCAGGAAAAATCAAAGTCAGGGTTATGGAGAAAGGTATAGTAAAAAGTGGATGGAATGAAAAATTAATTAATGAGTGATGGAGAGGTTCTGCATAAGTTGCATTCTTTGTCTAAAATTACTGTATGTAACAATGCGCTGAAGCAAGTACTTGTTTGGCTATTCTGCATTTTATTCCATTATTTTATTCTGAACAGTGGAGTAGAAATTTCACCAGCATTTTATTGTATTAAAGGTCATGGAATAACTTAAAATGAGTCAATGACAAAAGCTAAAATTCTGTATTCATCTGTGATTTTTGGAATAAATTACAAATAAACTTTCAGCTCCCAACATAGCTTAATTTACATTTAGAGAAGTACAAAATGGTCTTTTCAAAAGCTAGATTAAATGTGTTGCCATCAAAGATTCCAATTTCTCCAAGATTTTGTCCTGTAATAGCATTGAGTATTGTATTGTGATGCTTGAAAGAGTTTTGAGCAGTATATTTATCTGGTGTATTTTAAAATCAAGACCAGTAAACGGTGTGTCTGAACATGTTAACATTTCACCTAGAAAAATCCTAAAATTAGAGCAGCAACACCCAACTTTTTAACTACGGCCATAAATAAAAGGTCTTTGGTAACGTATCAATAAGATTGAGTGTGTTTGATGTAACACTTATAAATTATTTTATTTGTTAAATTGTTTTATATAATACCAAATTTTAGATTATGTTTGTACTTTGCTATTTGGATCTTTTGGGTGTAAATAAAGTTATATATAAATTTACCAAGAAAAATCAACAAACTTCAGAGGTTTTAATCAGTGCTTCCCAAACCTAGGTAAGGTACCCAAAATCAGTAAAAAAAAAAATTCTTTGGGTAATAGCATATAAACGTATTGCACAACACAAGGACATTTAAATTGAGTTAAATATTGCCTAAAATATATATGAAGTTCTCCCAAAGTATTCCTATTAATACAATAAAATTACCAATGGTAGTTTGTTGAAATGATGTAAATATCATTAAGTGATACTGTTTTCATAATATAAGTAGTCCCTGAGTTATGGTTATTCATTCAGTAACCACTGATTGCAGGGATTTATGTCCGGTCCTCAAAGTTTGACGACTTTCTGATAAGCGGTTTGGGTAATGAAGGAAAAGCCATGGGAAGCGCTGATATAAATATTGCTTTATCTGAAAGAAGAGTCACTGAATGGAATGAGAGATTCTTTATGTGGAGAGTCCTAAAATATAGTTAGTCTTATGTAGAAAAAAACATTCATAAAAGAGATACATTTTCAGCTCTGAGGAGTATGAAGTTCTTATTGCTTCATGCTGTTCTCTGGTATACTTTAAATTATTTCCTGGTTTATCTAAAATTGTCTCCTGGTTTATTTCTGCCCCTGGTGCTGGAAGCCTCACAAAAAATCTTGGGAGTTGGGAGTTCAACGGAGAGGCAAAGAGGTCCAGAATCGGATGGCCGAACCGCTCTGAAACATGGCACTTTTAGCAGTTCTGAGAAACAACAGTGGGATGCTGTGATAACATTTAGATTTATTTCAGATAGTGAAAGAAGGCAAAAAATCCTTAACTTGATACAAATTGATAAGACACATTGTAATACAATGATGAGCCTATTCAAATACATCTTGGACTTTTAAAAGTGGATTTTAATAAACTCAGAGAATGAAAAAGATAGAACTGAGCTTTTGAATGATAAGAAATATCTATAACTTCCCAAGTCCAGATGAATTGCACTTGGGGCATTGAAGGAATATCTTCTGACGGCCTTACAGTATCCTTAATAAATTATGGACAATGGGGAAGGTGCTAGCTTCTGGGAAAACAAATTATCTTAAAATGGGAAGGGTGGGGAGAAAAAATAATCTAGAGAACACAGAAAAGTCATTCTTACATTTTTAAAAAATGGGAAGGACCTAGAGTACATTTCTAATGTGCTGTCCTGTTGACATACGCACACCACAGTGTTAGGAGTCTTTATCAAGGCTTCCATGCCTGAATTAGTATTCCCCAGCAATTCCATGTTCCAGCAGCAGCTTACCTCCAATGAGTTCAGCAGGCTACTCAAAAGAAGCCAGCATTCGACCACAAGGCAAAAGCAAGTCCAGTCCATTAGGCAAAAGCAAGTCCCCAAGGCAAAGACAAGTCACAAGGCACACAGGGCAAAGCAAGTACACAAGGCAAAGGCGTACACAAAGGCAAAGGTAAATCCATATGGCAAAAGCAAAGCCAAAAGGCAAAGGAAATTCCATAGTTGCACAGTCCAAAGTTCAAAGCAAGAATACACAACAAAGAGATGTTCCCAGCATTGTTTCACTCTCCTTGCTAAACAAAATAACTACTTCCTGCTGCAGACCAGAAAGAGGGACAAGGCTGCCTCCTCACAAGTAGCCTAACTGTTCTTCTTTGTGCCTGCCTCCTCTCAGCCTTACATGCTCTTAGATCTGGAGGAGGAAGCAGGTCTTCTTCATCTCTACTGACCAGCTTCAGCTGTGTGCCCTCTCCACTCAAAGCCTCTGGGCTTCCCAGCTGCAGTTGTGCCTCTCCTGTCTCTAGCTAAGACAGTTGCTTGTCTGGTTGCTCCCCTGTGCTTGGCCTCTCCACTCCTGTCTTGTAGCCCTTGTCTGCCTCCCCTCCTGATGCTCATCCTCTTCCGAACTAGCATCTGGAGAGGTGTCTGGGAAGCATCTGGGGGAGTCATCACACCTAAAGAGATTGTTTTCTAGATTGTAGTGGATTGATATTAGATTAATTGCCAGAAAGCCACATGTGTGGTAACATGAATTTGTCAAAGATTGCCAAATTAATCTTATTCCAGATTAAGGAATAATGATTAATTATTCCTTAATCTGAAATAAGATTTGTTTGATTCATAACTTTTTCAGTAAATTACAGAAATGCTACCATAAAACATAATTTTATTTTAGTAAAACCTTTTATAAAGTACTTTATGGCATTCTGATGAGCAAGCTAATGTATGGATGTCATTACAGTTAAGCATATATGTAGTTGAAAATCATACTTGCAAAACACTATCAATGGTTCCTCCTCAGAGTGGAATAAATACCAGTTGGAGTAAATTACTACACAGTCTTGGGCCCTCTACAATTCAAGCTTTTTATTAATGGTTTGGAAGAAGAGATGGAGTGAATTCTTATTAAATTGCTTATTTGATAGAAAATAAAGTAGGATATTTTAGAAGACAAAAATAAAATTCAAAATTATCATGATGGGTAAGATAAACATGCTAAGAGAATCAAATATGAAAAGATTTTACAAAAAATACAAAGGTTTTTTTTTAAAAATCAAATGCACAAGATTACAATTGGGGACATATGGTAATAATGCTTGTGAAAAGTATGAGGTGATTACAAACTGAATCTGAGTTGGCTGTTAGTTTTGTTTTTTGTTTTTAAACATAAAAGTAGGAGGCATCCTATATAACATCAATGGTTTTCACTTCATGTTTAATAAGTAAAAAGTATTAAAAAGCATACTGATAATATAAATGCACCCACAACTGAATTAAATTTTTGAATGGAATAATGTGTGATCAGTTTTAACAAGGTATAATAATAACTGAAATGAAAGGTTTTTTTTCTCCTCAGGTAACTTGTCTGTATTTCCTCTTACCCTTGTGTTAGGGGTAACCGGTGTTGGCATTCTAGTTTTAGTTTTCGTCATCATGCTTATTGTGTGTGTTATGATCAGAAAGAAGAATTCCAAAAAGCATTATTCTGGGTAAGGTACTATACTTGTTTCTTCAGATATTCTTTAGAGGGGAGAGGGGAGGTAATATGAACAGTTTGAAACATGAATTTGTGCATTTATATTTTGGATTAAATTACTGGGACAGCTAGAAAACACATTCTTCTGAGTTTATAAATTGTCAACTTCATGGTGTACAATATTCGTATGTTGTTCCTCTTTATAAGTCGATTAAGTTCCTTCTTGGAAAATAGCCTAAAACTGCCCCCTTGCAGCTCTCAGGATAAAGGAGGCTGTGTAACTATCAGGTTACATTCTAGATGGCACAACTTTTTGTCTCTAAGATTGGGGGTATGCCTGCCAGTTCCTTTTACAACAGTCCGCTTTCCATAGCTTTCCAATCTTGGCTTTGGGAACGCTGCCCTTCTGCTATTTTCACTGGCTTTATCATATGCATGACTTCTTTTAGTTCCTGTTGCACTTATGATGCCTCCTGTAATTTGGCTTTAAGGAACGTCTATTAGACAATATCCTCAAGGTGGATTATTTGCCATGAACAATTGGTTGATGGGCTCCTTTGAACCGGTGGTGATAATTACTTTGCTTGACCACTTAATTCCAACAGAAATGCAGCCCTGTGCACAGAAAATTGCACATAACAATTCTTTCAGGATCAATCATTTCATGGCCTGACTTCTTGCTTTTGTAGAGCCAGTAAATATTATTCCTACAGTGCTAAAAAGTCCACTTGTACTGAGTGTGTGTAATTGGCATCTTTTTTGTAACCTTCTTTTCAGCTGCAGAATTTAGAAAGTGTTGTAGTAGATATTAGTGGTAAGGTTGAATGAGTGCAGTGAATTGTATAAGCTCTGGCTTGGAGTGGAAAGCTTAACTTCCCTTGTGCATGTACTGTTTCCATAACACTTGAATACTGATTTGCACCCAGGATGCCATGTCTTAATATGAATAATATTTTTTTCATTAAATGTATTGTTTCTGAAGGTTTGGGACTATCTTTGTGTAAAATTATTGTTCTTTTGTTGTTGTCTCCAAGCAACACACATTAACATTGATTTCATTGACTATACTGTGTTTCTGATGGTTACTAAGTGGTGGGATGTCTATTCAAGTAATTACAAATAAGAATGGGTGTGTGTGTGTGTGAGCACACACATTTGTGTGTATATATATGATATTTAATTTCTAAATAAACTAACACGAGAGCTGTAACTGATCAAGACAGGTGGTAGTAGTAACTCTTGCATGGCAGTATCACAATGTCTATTTTTTCTTTGATTTTTTTTTCTCCCTATTACTGCTTTGGTATGCTGGGATTGGATCCTGCTTTTTATCTTCCTTTCCTTACAGAGATCCTGATATAGATGCAAGACTGGGAATGTAACAGGGCTGGGTCATCTCTTCCAGTCCACTATATATCATGGTAACTTATCATGCCAGTAGTTCTTTGGTACTTTATGTCCATATGTATATACATTTCTGCCTCCCTTGCTTACTATCCTGCTAACATACTTCCAACACTTATGCTGAATTTCTATTTTGTGGACTGTTGGTGAAGGGGCAGCATATCTCATCTATTGTTTGCATTTTGTTGTCTCATTTCTTCAGTTTTGGCAACAAGGCTATATACCTTCAGAAGCAGCTAATTCAGATGCATGCATGAATTGAATATTTGGACTTTTTGTACTATGAGAAAAAAAATAAGATTGCTGTCAGTAAAAAAAATGCACCTGAAAATATTTTATGCACAAACTGTGAATTCAGTATTATTAACTGGTTCAGTGCAGAGTTGCACATTCTCTTAGAATAGATTCCAGATGCTTATTTGTCCTTTGATTGTTATGTTCTGGGGTTTAGTCTCAATATGAATGAAGCCCATTTACTAGCTCTTGTTTTCTCAGTATTGTGTTTCGGTGTATTGCTTCAAATCTCACATCTGCCTTTTGAATGTTCTGTATTTAAGTTCAGTCACAAAATTGATTTGTGGAAGGCTGCTTTCTGTTTAATAGCATTGTTATCTTTTCATTATCACACTTCCATATGGTTTTAATTTTGATGCTTAAAAATTTTGAACCTTAAAACATGATTTGTTTTCCATACGACCTAAAATTAAATAAAGAGAATTCAGTTAAATAAATGAGTCAAAAACATACTTGTTCATTTATTCATTGAGGAAAATGACCCAAAGCTACATATTTGTGTGTGGCAAAAGTTGCTGAATTTCTAGGATTATTTGTTCATTTGAAGGGAAAATTAGAGTTAGATATTTCAATGAATGGGATGATAATCAGATTTACATGTGTAGGGGCCTGTCCTTATTTAAAGAATAGAATTCTGGATAATCACAATTAAAATCTGATCTTCCCAACACATGCATATAGAAGTGTGCCTTTGCTTGATCAAGCAGGTTTCTGAAGACTTCCAACAAAATAGTTGTTGATGCTCACCAAACTGGAAAAGGTTACAAATCTGTTTTCGAAGAGTTTTTATTCCATCAGTCCACTGTCAGGTAAATTGTGTGCAAACAGAAACAGTTGAACACCATTGTTAACCTCCCCAGGAATAGTCAACAAATCAAGTTTACACCAAGAGCAAGGTGCATAATGCTCGGAGGGGGCTTAAAGCAGTCCAGGATAATATATAAGGAACTTAAGGCCTTTCTTAAATTAGAAAATGTCGTTCATGAGACCACTATCAGCAGATTATTGAACAATAGCAAGATTGCAAAAACTGCAGAGTCATTAGATACAAGATGGGCAGGAAATAAATTTTATAATAAATAAGAAAGTCAGTTGTTCCTCAAAAGAACTTGCTGTTAAATCTACAGTTTTCAAAAGACCATGTGAATTAAGGCTACTGCAAGAACATTCTATGGATGGATGAAACCAAAATAGAATGATTTGGCTTGAATGAAGGCAATCGCTGCAAAACAACTTTATCCCATTTGGGAAACATGGTAGCAGCAGTATCATGGTTTGAGCCTGTTTTGCTGCTTCTAAACTAGGACAGCTTGTCACCCTTGATGGAATTACGAATTTTGAATTGTACCAGCAAATTCTATGGGAAAAGGTCAGGGTATCTGTAGTTCCAGTGAAAGTGGATCAGGCAGCCAGACAATCAACCAAATCCACAGTGTTACTACCAAATAATGTTTAAACAGAACAAAGTTAATGCTTAGAATGACCAGGTCAAAGTTTTAACCTTAATTTTATAGAAATTTTGTGGAAGAACCTAAAGTGGGAAGCTAATGCAAGAATAAGAAGTTACATAATTGGAAATGAAACAGTGGAAAAGTTGCTTATATAAGAATATCTATATATGGAGGAATGGACTAAAATTCCTCCAAGCTGATGTGCAAGACTGCTTAAAAAATTACAAGAATTTTTTTTCAGTTATTCCCTTCCAAGGGGACCACAATAGTTACTGAAAGATTCATATACCTTTTCCATAAAATTAGTAGCTTGGAATTATTTTCCTCAATGAAAAAATAACAAATAAGACATTTTTGATCTATTGGCTTAACTGGGTTTTCTTTAACTAGTTTTAGGGCATATATGGGGAAAATAATGTTTTCGGTCACATTGATGCAGAAATATTGAAAATTCCAAAAGGTTCACAAATTTTTAAGCATCACTGTGTTTGCTATGTAGAAAGAAAACCAATCTAGACTAGATTTCCCCTATATGATAACTACAGATTAGGTATAGTTGGCCATCAACATTTTTTGACCAAAACATTTGGAGATCTTAGGAAAAACTGATGTTTTGGAAAAGGATTAATGGAATTTATATTCCTTTTTTTAGAATCAAGCTAGATATTTCTCCTAGCAGCAAATTTTATACAGAAAAGTCACTTCCAGATAATGTAATACTGTCAACCCTACATTATCTGGTAGAGTTGGCAGGTCTGGATTCCATTTTTTTAAGCTTCGTCAATTCAGGAGATGTTGGAAATTGTCTATTCAGAGGTAGCACCTTCCCTCCAGAGATGAAATCCCTTCTTTCTCTACCCTGATATTATTTAGATAAGGTCTTACAATCTAGCTCTTTTCCCAGGACCAGGGCTAGAGTGAGCGGTAGGACCCTTGTTAGTTGGTTTAATTTGTGAGGTGATTGTGGTTTTCTCCAGTAGATCCCTTTGTATTTTTAATTGTGTGGATTGTTTGGTTTAAATGTGATATATTTATACCACACAGAATCATCCATAATGGAGTTGGGTGGCTTTTAAATCTAATAAACTCTAAATTAAATGATATTACATGAAGATGGGGGGGGGAGTTAATTCTTTATGTGGCTATGAGTTTTTGTAACCTGGAGCAGAAGGACTTTCTTCTTTGTATGTGAAGGGAGAAAATATAGTCATGACTGACCTGAGCAAATATAAAACAAGGATGTACGTGTTGTCTTGTCATTCACTGAAGTCACTCTATTTGGCCTATTGCCACCTCATCTTGCCATCACTTGCCTTTGTTTTTGTTTTGTTTTGTCTTGGATTTGCTTCTTGAATGTTATTCTGCAAAATCTGCTTGCCACCTCATCAGCTGCAGTACTTCTGAGAGCTTGATGTCTCCAGTTAAGCAGGCTCCACGGAAGTCCCCCTCCGACACAGAGGTTTTGGTAAACAGCGGGCCCATCCGATCTCATCAGGTAAATGGTATCAAAGTCTCACTCGGAGATTACCTAGTGACTGCAAAGGTGGTATTTTTGTTAAGGGGAGGAAGGGACAATTCATCATTGAAACACATACATGGAGAAATATCTGGAAAAAATCCTGCTGTAATGGAATCTACGGTGAAAAATGAAGCTATCTTTTGGCTATTTTTGTAATATACTTGCTGTCTTTGGCAATGCTAAACTACAATGCCATTAATCTTAAATGATGAGTTTCTGTTGTGAGATAAATAACTAAAGGTAGTCTACCTTCATGTAGGTCTCTAATCCTAGAGATTTGATTTATAAAAATCTAGAGGATTGAGTAAATAGCTGTTCCATAGTAGTGTCTCAATTTCTTTCAGCTGTAATTATATGCCTTTGAGAATATTAAGTATTTAAAGTGTTAAGTATTTAGATTTATATAGTATTGTAGGCATTATTATTCTAATTCTTTGCCATTAGTGTTGGGCCAACACTAAATACTGCTTAAGTGTATAACATAGAAACAGACCTAGGGACTTTGGAATCAGTAAGGTAGTAAGGCTGACTTGAAATGGGAAAATAAATAACAGGTCTCTTTTTTTTCTACAGTGAATGATTTTTGTTGGGTAGAAAGAAATAATAGAAATTGTATTGATCAGAAAAGATTTTACTTTTTCCAAATCTGTTTGAAGTTATCTATCTTAGAAGAAAGTCATAGGCTTTATGGTGTGATTTGAGATTCTTAACTAAGGAATAAAATTTCATCAAAGAGAGCACAAAACATTTATGAAGGTTTTTTGGAAAAATGAGAAACTTATATACATGGAATTATTACTTATTGATAGTTTGATGTTATAATTTAGCTATCTTCTAACTAACTTACACAGTTTCACATGATATTTCAGTGGTTGCAGATGACTATTAGTAGTCTTGACCGTAAGTTCAGAAATTACCTGGCAGGATTTGTTTATTGATAGAGTATAGTAGGGGAAGGAAACAAATGGTAGTGTTTGTATGCTGAGTTCCAAAGGAATAGTGTCAACCATTTACCAACAAGGAGTTTCTTGTCCGTTATGAATACCAGATGAGTGAGGACTTAAATATAGACCTGGATTATGAACTCCTTAAAAGGAATAATTATATTGATGAAATGTTGTTTACTTTGCTTTGCTATTTGGTAAATAGGTAATAACTGATGAAGTTGACTTGGTTTGGAAGATATTCTTCCAGTTTTATAATGTAGTTGTAATAGTAAAGGAGGCACAGTGGCCTAGCGGTTAAGACACTAGGCTTGTCTACCAGAAGGTCAGCAATTGGAGACCCAAGCACTGTATGATGAGGTGAACTCCATTATTTGCCCCAGCTTCTGCCAACTTAGCAGTTTGAAAGCATGCAAATGTGAGTAGATAAACAGGTACCACTTCAGTGGGAAAGTAACAGTGTTCTGTATGACTTTGGCATATAGTCATGCTGGCCACATGACCACTGAAATATCTTTGGACAACGCTGAATCTCAGCTAAGAAACAGGGAAAAGCACCACCCCCTAGTGTAAAACACGACTGGATAGGGCAAATCTTTATATTTTATCTACAGTACCACAGTTGTGAATTAGTAGAAATAAAAGTAGATTGCAGTTATGTAGTAGTGTACCACTAATACACGAAATAAGTAATTAGTAGTTATGTCACTACTATAATACACTATATTGTGCATTTGTCAATGTAGAGAAAGATTATGATAAAGTGATTACATTTGTGTTTTGGAATTCAATTAAAAATACAGAAGTTTGACCCCTATTAGATATTGTTTCAACATAGTTCATAAACTGTGTGTTGCTTTGTGTCTATTTCCTAGTGGCAGCTTGCATTTTAACACATCTCATGTCCGAGAACATTGTATAAATACAACAATGCATTCAGCCAGGCTTTTTATAGTAGAGTTGTCATATCTACTCAAACAGACACTGTATGGCGGGGGTGTCAAACTGTTGGCCTGTGGACCAGATGTGTCACATGCAGACCACACCAATCCCAGCTCCACGAAGGGAAAAAAGTCACGATATGTCACATGACAGCAACATGACGCAGCGAGTTTGACACCCATGCTGTATGGCAACCTACAGTTAATGATTTATTAAATTGTTGCCAACTTAATGTTTACTGGATTTCTGCAGCCCATATAGAATCCCTATTCTACAAACTATTTTTAAGTTCCTTTAATTGAAACATAAAAGAAGCTGTAATGAATTAAACCAAAAGAAATAGAAATATTTTTCTTAATATCAATACAGACTCTAGTCCCCAGTTAGTGTATCAGGGTACCATTGATTTTTTTCAGAAATTTAGAATCAGAAATGCTTCCTTTTGGAGCCTTTAAATGTATATTGGAACATATAGCATTTATCCCTTGGTTTCTATCTTTTTTCTATACTTAAAATGCTACCAGAAGTTCTGGAAATGAATTAAAACACATCAAATTTGGAATTGGGATACAGTTATTTTATAATACTTTATTTTCAGGCAATCATTTTCATGGGCACCAGAATGTAATTTTCTGTAGGAATTTGTATTGCTGCTATTAGAATAAGGAGGAGTTTAAAATAAATGTATATACTGAAGAAAACAGGGGGAAATTTCTTTAAAAAACTTCACCAGCATAATACTGTACTTTCAAAGTAACAGCTTGTGCATTACCTATCCAGTCTCCTGGTATCCTATTTACTTCCTAAATATTTAGTCTTAAAGTCGATTAACATTGCTTGTTCTGAAAGCAGAAACTTGTTGCCCAGGTTGGATTTCAGACAGCATGTTTGAAAACAGCCTTCGTGGATTCATTCCATCTTCAGCTAAACTCATCAGGTTTACCCTCTTGTCCTTATCAATAAATTCATCTGAACCATAATTTCTCACAATTGTGCATGTTCAGCTAGTATACATTCTCCTTTTTCTTTGTTCATCTGTAGAATGCTTGATCATTTTGAATGTGCTAATTAACCTCTGATTTCTAGGTCTAATACTGACTTGATTGGTTATCTGGGTTCCTATATGTATAATGGATAAATTAGAAGTCAATATCTCAGTTACATAGCACTCAAGACAGTGCTTCTGAATGCTAAAATCTTTTTCCCATAATTTCTGTTGAAGCAAAATATATCTGACCAATATAGCTTTCTACTTGAAACTTTTCAAGCAACATGTACTGTATATGTTTCCTTTTTTCTTGAAATACAATTATCCTGGCATACTTCTCCATGCTTATGCTTTTCTTTTGAGATTTACCTGGTAATATTTATTGGTTACCTAGATTATGAGTATTATAAAGTTATTGAAATGTGATTGCCCTTTCCAAGGATTGACATAAATTCAAATAATTTATTCAAATGAAATTCAAATAATTGACACAAAATGATTGCAGATTACAATTTTTGCAACAAATTACTATTCGTATAACTGATTACAGTTGGAAATTTTTGCCAAAGACCATGATGTTCCCCGATCAATTCTCCTTGCTAGAAAATAGTTACATGAATCCCCTACTGCTGTGATGACAAACCTATGGCATGCGTGCCAGAAGTGGCACGCACAGCTATCCTTCTGGGCATGCCAGCCATCGCCCGTTGCTCTTCCGGGTTCCTGTGTGCCAGCCAGCTGGACTTTCACATGTACACCAAAAATCAGAAGAGCAGCTGCCCAGTGTGCATATGCATGGTGGGAAGATGATCTTCCGTTTCCCAGAGCATGCATGCCTGATGGCTACCTAGCCTTTCGATTTCTGGAATGCATGTGTGCGTGAAGACTCACTGGCTGGTGCACATGTCTGTGAGAAACCAGAAGATCATCTTCCCAGCAGAGCAGATGTGTTTCGGTGCTGTGGGCTGGAGGGCTGGAGCTGCACAAGAAAGCTGTTCAGGTGGGGAGGAAGGGAAGCCCTGGCTCACCCGTCGTGGCCAGCAGCTCTATCCCACTTGCTCTTCCAGGTTCCAACATGCTGGCCAGCTCAGGTTTGGGGCAGTTGACTGTCCAGCCAGCAGACACTACCCTGCCCACTGTTACTGCTGCTGCCAGGGCTAATGGGGGGGCAGTAGTTCACACATGCAGCCCTGCACTCCAGAAGAGCAGCAGTGGCAGCCACAACAGGGTGAGAGACATGAGCGAGAACCGCCATTGCCCTTTCACCCCTGGCAGGTGAAAGGGCAGTGGTGGTTCTCGCTCCTATCTCTTGCCCTGTTGTGGCTGCTACTGCTGCTCTTCTGGGGCTGCAGGACTGAACAGGAGCTGAGTCCACATGAGAGGAACATCTGTCCAGTGCCGTGGTTGAACGGTGCACAGAAGTGTGTGTGGGGGTCTGCTGGCTTGTTCTCGGTGGTGGGCTGGAGAGGGGCACTTCATCCTGGCTAGAATTAGGGAAAAGCCCTCCCTCCTGATGGCCCCCCAACCCAAGTCCCGGGAATGTCAGTGCCCCTTCCGTCCGAGGCCAGGAAGGGGGGCTCTGGCTTTCCAGTGGAGGGAAGTGGCATTCCTGCCCAACTTTCTCATCCTGTCTGGGCCTGTGGAACCGGGTCGCCGTTGGGGATGTCCTGCCATCCTAATGGGGACCAGGGGGGTGGAGAGGGAGGCACAAGATCCCCTGAAAGGCCAGGCGGAGCTGGCGCATGTGCCCCGGCCAGCTGGTCTTTGCACCAGAAACCGGTAGACCACACGCACCGGAAACCGAAAGATCATCTGCTCTTTCTTTTTCCGACAAGTGCATGTGCAAGCACTTGCGCGAGCACTCTTGTTTTGGCACTCAATGCTGAAAAGGTTGACCAAAACTGCCCTACTTTATTTATATTAGCTGCTAAAAAGCATAAGAAAACTTGCACATAAAAGAAACAATTTCTTTTTAGGATTGGAGTTGCATTTTGGGAAAAAATAAAATCTTGTTTTTCCCCCTAGTTTGCAGTTAACATATACCATATTCATTCTTCCCAATTATTTTTCTCCTTAAAATGCTTCCTTATAGGCACTGTCAATCCATTAAACTAAACTCTTTGATTTATGTCCTAAAGAACTGGAATGTTAAGTCCTATTCAATAACTCTAATACTTGTTATGAAGCTATATCTTATCACTGAAAGATTTGAGGAGACTTATTCTGAAAAATATGGTACAAAGTTACTGTAATCAATATAATTTTGTACTCCAAATATTGTCAAGAAAGATTCACAGAGTTGTAAAATGTAAATGCCTAGGAATTATTCTTGTTACTTGTTCCTTTCTTGTTGGTATTCCATATACTTCCTTTTCTTGAATTAATGCCACCTTCAAAAATAAATATAATCTGTGATGGTAAGTGTGTGGAAAAGTGGAATCTTGTGAATGAGCTTACATAGCAGGGCTCCAATTACTTGATGTACTTGAGTTCATTCTTTGCACTGTATTTGATTATGTTGCCACATAAACTACAAATGATCTTATCTCCCCAAAGCATGAAAGATAATTATAAGCCATTTGTTATGAATTTTATGTTTATGTCAACAGATTGATGGTTACAGGAATAACCCACATAATTGGTATGATTTCTAAGACTGGATTTCAAAAAGAGGAAATAAAATCCCTTGTTTTCATTCACATTCTGCATGTGATTTTGAGTTTTCATTAGCGATGATAGAATAATGAAATGTTTATACCATATTTATTTCTTCTGATTTTAGGGACCAGTAATTTATGCACAGTTAGATCACTCTGGAGGGCGTTACAGTGACAAAATCAACAAATCCGAGTCTGTGGTCTATGCTGATATTCGGAAGAACTGAGGAGATTACAACCTATCCAAAGCTTAACAAAAGTTCAAACTGGAATCACTTGAAGAAAATTGACCCAGAGAACTCATATGTGGCCTTTGATGCCTAGGCTAAGACCAATCTGCATGATTTCTCTTAATATTTTTGCATTTTTTACAGATCTAATTTTTCATTCAACTTATGTCTTCTTCCACTGTAATGTTCTCCTTTTCCAGGAGAGGTAATCTTTACCTGCTTTAGTTTTCAATCTAATGGAGGGGAAATTTTTGTCTTCAGGAATTTGTCTTCAGGAATTTACAGACAATCTCCCATAAACAATCTTTGAGACATATAAAAGTTTTAATCAAGTAATTTTTATGGTGCAACATTAACAAACATCTTGAGATTTTTTATGGCTCTTTTCTGGTTTCAGCAACAAAGATGAAACTCAGTTACCTCTTTGAGCAAAATAAAGTGCTAATTTTGATGTCCCTTTCTATAATCACAATAGTCTACATGTAAGAGTTACAAAAGGCTGGTTGATGTTGCAGTTGCAAAAACAAATGGCTACAATTTCATATTTTATGGCACTTCATGGAAGGTATGAATAAGGACAGTTTTACTGCCATTAGTTCTTAAATCTCATTCAAATTTACTTTGAAACTTAAAATAACTATGCATCTCTACTTTGGAAGAAGTCTGTTCCACTGTCTTTCATCTTTATGATGTTATTCCTATCAACTCTGAATCTGCTGTCCCTCCCTCCCTCTACCTCAGTGTTTCAGGTATACATGTGCTATTATTCAGTCTTCATCATCTGGCATTTGCTCCAAATTGTAGGACTATGGATTCATAAACCATTATTCTGAAATCTTTAGATCTCCAGTAGCAAAATACCTATTAAACAATTCTGACAGTATTTCTAAATAAACCACAATCTCATCACACAGTTAGAATTATGGATCCAGCAACCTCAACCATTTTGTAAAGTGAAGAAAAATTTTAGAGATTGTCTCCTTCCATCCTTTAAGGTGAAATATAACTTCAGTCCTCCAAAAAAACTGATTTCTTCCATCAGTTCAAAGAAGCAGATTAAAGTTTGTCCTCGTGACAAAAGAATTTTGTGTGGAAAAGTAAAATTGAATTCTCACTTCCCAGATCTTCACAAAATGATTTGAATATATGGTTTAAAGTATGCCCCTTGATCCAGTATCAAGTATCAAGTACTTTCTTTAAATTTTGAGGCAATGTTTTGATGCTAAAGCATACCGATGAAGAAAAACAATGGGCAACTTGCAAGTATAGAATCTCATTTTTCACCAGTGCAGAAAAGACATTTAAGCATTACAGGTCAATGGACACAGTACCAATTACTTTGATATCTAGATCATATTTAGCAAAGATATATTTGACCAACTGCATCACATCCTTTGCAATTGTGTTTGTTTTCAGATCTTTACAAAGCAGGAAATCACTCTTCACAGCACCATCATTTACATTCCTAACATGAGTTGATTACAGCTGGAGACATCAGTTGATTCATCCAACTAAATGGAGATTTAAAAAGGACTAGGTCTGACATCTGAGATGATTTGGCCCAAAATATCTTCACTCAGATCAATGATTTGCTTGTGAAGGACATTATTCGGTAGGGGCAACTGTTCAATATTTTTCTTGCTTTTTTGCCCAGATAATTGTTGCTATTTCTACTGCACATGGATTGGTCAGATCTTCTGCAATAGCATGAGGCTTCTTAGATTTGGTCACTTTATATGCCACTTAGTTTGAAACGAGGTTTTTGTTTTCAACAAAAAAGCTAGCTAATTTAGGAAGAGTTCCTTGTGAAGCAAAACAAGCTCTTTTGATTTTTTTAGGACCCAACATCATGTCCTTCAATGTCAGCTGCCTCATGCTTATTCTTGAAATGCTTTTGAAGCTTGGATGGCTTCAGATTTGAATTGGAAAACACAATACTGCCAAAAAAAAAATGCACTGGCTCTTTTTCCAAGCCATAGTAAATTTCCTGTTATGCAAGTGAAATGAAAGCACAAATAGTCATCATTCCATTTCCTTTTTGACAAGTATTAGTTTGTAAAACAGAAGAGAAATATTTGAGCGAATATGAGAAAAGCTATAATTAAATCAGGGATGACCGCTTTATTCAGTCTGACATGCCTATAGCAAAATATCACAAGAAATACACTTTTGAATATTATATTATGATATCTTTTGAATATTATGATATGAGTCACATCAAGATAAATCATTGGTGAAAACTCAACAGGGATTTGGCACAACATATTAGGTAACTCTCATACCGTGATGCTCATGATATGAGACAAATTCCTACTGTGCATATATCAATGTGTGATAGACGTGATGCATCAAGTCAGCTTATTTCACAACTATACTTCATCTAATAATTATTATTTGCACATGTGTGCTTGTGTAAATGTGCTGCTTGAGTGATGAAATTTTGATGAACACTGTCATAGTGCACTCAACAAATGCCACAATGTATAGGGGAGTGATTTGTGGAAGTGAATGACACTGTATAGTTGGTCTATTTTTCCCTTGTAAGGCAGTGACAGTCCAGGATGGGTAGTACTCTTCCTTATCTGCTTAGGACTGAGTCTGTGCAAAAGGCTTATTAGCCTAGCTCCACCCACTCTGGGTGACTCCTCCCCAGTTTATGCTCAGTCCTTAGCAGACAAGGATGTGTGGGTTGCCTCTCCTGCGTTTGGAAAGTTTTCTTCCAGACTTTCTAAAACATTTTTCATTCTTTTTTACTTTAAAAAGCCGCCTCTTGCAAATTTCTTTTTGAATTTGGTGCCCTGCTACCACTGCTGACGATCGGGGCTGCCAAACATCTGAGGACTGCTCTGGGGATCTGGAGCAGCCTACGGGCCACAGTGGCCGTTTTCTTGCCCTTCAGGGCGAAGAGAAAGATCAGATCAGCCGGACAGCCAGAGGAGCTTGGGCGGAGGCTTCCGTCATAACGAAGAAGCTGCAGGGCTATTTTTCGGGCTCTGCAATGAGAGAAGGCAGTTTTCATGGCTGGATGGCCATTTTGGAAAAGTGTGGGCATTAGCCATGCTAGAGACAGAGCCGCGGGGCTTGTTCGACCTCACAATGAAGTTGCAGCTGTAGTGATCAACTGCCTTCTCTGAAAGTCTTGGCTGTGTCTTGTTCTCTGCCTGGGCAGAGCAATGAAAGTCAGAGAGACTTATTAGCTCCCCCTGGGGAAGAAGAAGGAAGCCATTTTGAAGACTCCTTGTGGCCGGTGGCCATTTTGAAGACGTAGATGGCCATTTTGAAGATACTTCTTCCCACCACTTCTGTGCCTTTGGTCACCACCAGTTGCCTCTGGAGCTGTGGACTACATCGAAGGATAGGCAGTATAACTTTCAATTTTCCCAGTGGGGGATTGGTTTCCCCTTGGGCTCCCAGCAGGGCCTGGTCTATCAATATTGCCTTAATAGACCCAGGAGGGTTGGAGTCCCAGTAGGAAGAAATATCTTTCTATTGAAGTGCTTTTGGGCAGAAGAAAGTGATGGTTGGTGTGGTGATAGAGAAGATTTCCCCTGAAGATAATTTCATAAATCCCTTCATGTGCTCTCTTCCTGGCACAGGACTTCCCATCCAGATTTGGCCTTGCTGTTCCATGATGGCTGAAGCCCCAAGGGAAACCAGAGCTTCTAAAGCGGCCAAGCCTCAAAAGGTAGCTCCTGCTGCTTCTGCCAAAGGGAAGCAGCCTGTAAAGAAGGCCTCAGGGAGAAGGATGCTTCCAGGTGCCATCAAGCCATTGAGAAACAAATAGCCAAGGTGCATCAGGCCTTTTCTCATGTAACATCTGCACTCCCCTCTTCTCCGGCTGCATTCAATGAAGTAGATTTGAAGGAGCCTGGACTTTCTTCCAGACCTGGTTTTCAAATTTGGTCCCCTGATGTGTCCAGGACAGGCGCATCTCCAATTCCTTCTGAAGGCGACAGTCAAGCTGAGGATCTTCAGGGAGATGCGGCATCTTGGCAGGAACGTGGGCACAGTAGACAGGGGGTTGGAACCCCCTTTCCCTTTTGTTGCATCTGCAACCAGATCTACTGACTCTTCTGATCTGGATGTCCCAATGAATCTACAACTACTGATAGACAAGGCAGTCAGGAAGGGCATCTCAGAAGATTTGCAGAGAGTGACTCGACATTCTTCTGCTGCCTCTGACTTGTCAAAGAGAAGATCCTGGGTTCGTGAGGCTCTCTTGTCAGAAAAAGGCTCCTTTCTCCAGGAGCCAGTTTCTGGTTGGCTGAAGACTTCACTCCTGCTTCCTCAGTGGCTCCTTCATTGGTGGGGGAACAGCCGGAATGTGATATGTCAGCAGATGAAGACCCTTCACAGGAGGTTCTGGTGTTTAGTGGTTGTTTTAAATTTGCTTTGTTTAGTCCCTTGTTGTTCAAGGCTAGAAACACTGCCAATCTGAAAAATGCAGATGATGAGGCCGCAATCATTCTTCCTCCTGAGGAGTCAGATGTTCTGTTCTTCCAAGTCAAGAAGGAAGTGGTTCCATCACCAAAGCTGTTTCTGAAGGTAATCAAGAAGCAGCTTGAAGCTCCTGCCACAGGGCCCAATCCTCTGGCCTCTGATCACAGATTCTACAACGTGGGGCCGGAACTTACTAAGACCCTTCAGGTCCCCATAGTTGATGCTCCGGTCGCTGCTTTGGCCTCCTCCTCATTTGTTTCTTCAAACCCAGAGGAAGTCCTCAAGGCAGAAGAAAAGTGAGTGGAACAGTCGCTATAGTGATCCCATTTGGCCGCTGCCTGGGCTGTCAAGGCTTCTCCAGCAGCTTCTTTCTTTACGAGAATCTTGCTCAAGTGGCTAAAGCAGCTGGGGCATAGGATTCCCTCATCGGATGTCTGTACTCACCAGGACATCAACAAGATCATGGCGGCCACTGAATTTACAGAAGATGCCACCTTGCATAGCGCCAGATTTGCCATGAAGGTCATTGCTTCCTCGGTGGCAGCCAGGCACATGTGCTGGCTACACAACTGGCAAGCTGATGGCAGATGTAAATGGAAGTTGGTGTCTGCTCCGATTCAAGGGGAGAAGCTCTTTGGTGAGGTCCTTGATCCCCTTTTGATTGAAACCAAGGACAAAAGATTCTTCCTTCACTCCTGAAAAGGATGGAACATCGGGCCACTCCTTATTTCAAACGCCATCATTTCAGAGGAGAGTCATCTTCCAGTTTCCAATGGCCATCAAAAACTGCTTATCAATGTCAAGAACCTCCTCCTGATTGCTCAGGCAAGGGCAGGCAGCAGTTTTCTTCTAAACAGCCCTTTCGAGGAGGAGGAAGTCGTCCGTACCATTGCCAATGCTAGTGCTCACTCCATTCCCATTGGTGGTCATTTAGCGTGGTTTGCTGACCAATGGGAGAGTATTACTTCTGACGTCTGGGTTCTATCCACCGTTAGATTGGGTCTTTCACTGGAATTATCTCCTGCCCAATATCTAGAGATGCTGGGAGGCGGAGTCTGATGGAGTCAGTCATCCAACATTTGCTGGACCTCAAGACCATTCAGGAGGCTCCCCTCGACCAACGGGATGGGATTCTACTCCAGAATATTTGTTATTCCTAAGGACTCGGGGGTGGTGGTGGTGGTGGGCAATTCTTGATCTGAAACGACTCAATAAATATGTTGTTTACAGGCATTTCAAAATGCATCTTGGAAAGTGTTCAGCAAGGGGACTTCATCACATCAATAGACTTGACAGAAGCCTATTTATATGTTTCTATTTGTTCCTCCCACAGGAGATTTCTGAGGTTCTGTTATCAGGGATGACATTTCCAATACAGGACTCTTCCCTTTGTCTTCCGCCCACAGGGTCTTTACCAAAATTTTAGCTCCCTTGGCAGTGCATCTCCATACCCTCCCAGTGCGTTTACAATGATATCTAGATGACATACTAATCACGTCTTCTTTTCAGAGGGCTCAGCAGGGTCTGCAGGTTATTATTTCAGTTCTGAAGAATCTGGGTTTTTCCATCAATGAGAAAAAGAGCCATTTTTCTCCTATTAAGCGTCTCCTACATTTGGGAGCCATTATTGACACTGGGATGTGTCAAGTGTTTCTCTCTCATGAGCATCTGATTGGCCTTCAGGGGATGATTAGGAGCATTCAGACCAAGAGTTCAGTCCCATTGGACCTTCTTTCTCAGCTTTTGGGCAAAATGATTTCCTGTATTGGAATTGCCCCCTGGGCCAGGCTTCATGCTATATCCCTTCAGTGGTTTTTGCTTCCTTTCCAGAAAGCAGGATCCAGCCATTCTCCCAGGAAAGTTAAGTTGTCTAAGCATGTGTTACTTTCCTTCCATTGGTGGCTGTCCAGGGCCATGTCCAAGGGTCAGTCTTTCAAGCTGGAATCCTGTCTTGTCCTTACTACAGATGCTTCCCTATCTTGTTGGGGTGCCCATCTAGGTTCCCTCTGGGCCCAGGAATTATGGTCTAAACAGGAACAGGCTCACAGCATCAATTGGCTGGAGCTCAGAGCTGTTCAGAGCTCTGCCAGGTGTCAGGGTCCAACGTCCTGGTCATGACTGACAATGTGGCCACAAAGGCGTACATCAATAGACAAGGAGGTACCAGGTCCCTTTCCATTGATCCCAATGGTGATTCGTAAGCTCTTGTTGGAGTGGGTCCAGATCATATTGGTGGCTCCCTTTTGACCTTGCAGGCATTGGTTTGCTGATTTGATGGGCTTTTCAGTGATTCCCCCCGTGGTAGATTCCTGAGGAGGATATCTCTCTTCTCCAGGGGTCCCTGTCTCACCCAGAGCCCCAGTGGCTACAACTGGCAATGTGGAGATTGAGTGGGGCATCTTAAAAAGCACCAACTCTCCAACAAAGTTATCCAAACTATTCAGGCCTCCAGGTGCCCATTTACAGTTCGCATTTATGAAGCTACTTCGCAATCCTTCTCAGCTTGGGGTGTCAAGTCCAACATCTCATCTCTACAAGCTTTGGTGGCAGCAGTCTTGGAATTCTTACAGGCTGGCCTGGACAAGGATCTTAACCCCAACACTCTCTGCAGGCAGGTGTCAGCCATCTCATCAGTCTTGTCTTGTGGGAAGCTGGAATCTTTGGCTCAGCATCCTACAGTTCGTAGGTTTCTCAGAGTAGCTACCAAACTTTGCTCTCCTATGGTACCTAGGTACCCCACTTGGGACTTGACCAAGGTTCTGCAGTCCCTCACAAAACCTGTTTGAGCTGCTTCGACATAGTCTTCATCTCCTTACTCAAAAGGTTGTTTTCCTAGTGGCAATCACTTCAGTGAGGAGAATCTCAGAGTTGGTTGCTCTCTCGGTTCATCTCAATCTCTGCATTCTCCATCCTCATCGGGTGGTTTTAAGATTGGACTCAGCCTTCTTTCCAAAGGTCAACACATCTTTCCACAGGGCTCAGGAACTAGTGCTTCCAGATTTCTGTCCTCAACTGGTCCATGAGTTGGAAAAGTTTTGGCACACTCTAGATGTGCGCAGAGCCTTAAAAATTTACATTAAATGTACTTCTGACTTCTGCAGGACAGAGTCTCTATTTTGTTCTTTCCAACCTTCCTCATTGGGGGTTAAGCTTTCTCCATCTACAGTGAGTAGATGGATCAAAGCATGTATAGCTCAGGCCTATTCCAACAGGGCCCTGCCAGTTCCCAGGGGCATTACTGCCTATTCCATCCGTAGTGTAACTATGACAGCGGCATGGGCTACATAGGCGTCAGTGGAAGAGATCTGCAGGGCTGCTACCTGGACTTCATCTTCACCTTTCATCCATCACTATCGCCTGGATTCCTTTGCGTCAGCAGATGCGGCGTTTGGTAGACAGGTCCTCCAAAGAGTCATTTCGGACCATGCCAGCCAGGACCAGTCTTAACCCTCCGGAGGACAACCTTGCTTTGGTATGTCCCATCCTGACCTGTCGCTGCCTTACAAGGGAAAATGGGCATTTTTACCTGAACACCACTTTTCCTTATAGGCAAGACAGGTCAACCCCATCCTGGGATTGGTTCCTTCCTGGGACCGGGTGGGGGGGTGAGTCCTGTTAAATCTCTTGTTTTCTTTTTCCTCCATCAGAGGCAACCCGGTCTGTTGCACTGACTTCTTTGAAACTGGGGAGGAGTCACCCAGAGTGGGCAGAACTAGGCTAATAAGCCTTTTGCACAGACTCAGTCCTAAGCAGATAAGGAAGAGTACAACCCATACTGACCTGTCTTGCCCACAAGGAAAAGTGGTGTTCAGGAAAACAATGCCCATTCACCACCAATAAACTTACACCTCACTAGTATGAGTGAATGAATAGATTGGGCTACCAGAATATTGTGAAATGAACACACACAAAGGAGTTTACATCTCTTTTGACTTGGGCAGCAAGAGACTGGAGTGTGCTTGAGATAAAAGGTACCTCCTGCCTTTCCTTCAATCCTTCAGTCCTCAGTTTTTTCAATTATATATGGAGGGGGGAAGTCAGTGGCTTTGAGGCAGGCATTTGATTGGCTGGATAAAGCAGGGATAAGCATGGAATTGGCCAAGTGAATTTAATTGAGGTGTAAATAACAAGAGGTGATGGGCAAGCTGAGAGACCCCGAGAGATGAAATATATAAGGAACTCATGAAATCATTGAGGGAAATAATATACAATTATGTCAGATGTTGCATTATGATTTTAAAAGCAATTCTCTTGCAATCAGTTATGTATATGTAATTGATTAAATAAGGCAACTATCTATGCAACACAGCCACCTAATACTACCATTGCTCAAGGCCCGCTAATGGCTGGCTGAGTGGTGACTTCCAACTCATCATTAAAGGACATGAGCCACTTTTGGCTGCACACCCTGAAATTCTATCTTGCACCTCCCAGGGGTGTGGCCAAGAAGTCAAGGATGGGAATTTCTACTCTAAAACGTTACCACTTTTCTCCGAGTCAACTCCTTTATTTAATGGTTTCTTGTTTTGATTGCCTGGAATGGTTCCTAATTTGTCTGGATTTATGTAATGTAAACTTTGGGCCACAGTTTCTTTCATCAGGCATTTAGACTTGTCCTGATGTTCTCCAGTGCATTATTTTTGGAAGTAATTATGAACTGTCTTGTAACTAGCTCAATTTACACTATACAATTTTTCCTTCCTGTTAGTATGTTTTGGTAGAAGCAGAAGTAATTCAGTCATCAACATATGATCTTGAAGCGCAAGTCTTAATAGATTACAAAATCGTGTAACTGTCTGAAACACTTCATAATGGTTTCTATTTTTGGTGCTATGAGTAGCAATTTTCATGTATTGAATTCAGATTCCAAACTTAAGGTACAAAAATTTATCAACTTATATATGAGCAGTGTTTTTGTGGTGCTGTACTTTTCCATAAAAGGCAAATGACTTCTAGTTGTGAAAGTTAACTTCCCAAACCTTAGATTTTCTAAGATTTCCTGTCACTAGGTAAATCTATGCCATGCAACACTGAGCCCTTTTTTACCTTGTTTCTGCACTTTTAAAAAACTGGAATTTTTTATTATACAAGTCTTCTTTCTTTTCCATATTCTCATAAGCAGCTTTATATTGTACTCTTGTGAATATTTTAATAAACCTTTTTCATTAGTGGTCTGTTGTATTTTTGTCAATTTGTCAATCTACTGTGATAGACAATTGAATAATTTGTACTTTAAATAGACAGGCTTCAAGTGGCTGGATTCACATCATGCAAAGCTAGATTTGGTTTTATTTTATTATTTTGGCTTAATTCAGCCGGTTTTCATGACCTGTAGCACTGAGCAAACTGGAACAACACAATTAATACGCTCAAATGGAGTGTGGAATGGAAAGGTAGAAGGGAGTTTCTTCCAACTATTTTTGTGTTTTCCCAGAAGAGAAAGGCTGTTGTAGAGACTGTTACAATATACACTGCTCAAAAAAATAAAGGGAACACTTGAAATCAAACTGTCTGGCATAGGTAGCAACACTGATTGACAATTTCACATGCTGTTGGTGCAAATGGATAGACAACGGGTGGAAAGCAGAGGCAGTTAGCAAAGACATCAATAAAGGAGTGGTTCGCTCAGGTGGTGACCACAGACCACTTCTCAGCCAGGCTTTCTATCGCTGTTCGCTGGCTGATGGTTTGGCTCACTTTTTGAATGCTGGTGGTGCTTTCACTCTAGTGGTAGATGAGACAGAGTCTCAACCACACAAGTGGCTCAGGTAGTGCAGCTCATCCAGGATGGCACATCAGCGCGAGCACGGGACATATATGGCCAGGTTTGCTGTGTCTATCAGCGTTGTGTGATCCAGAGCATGGAGGTCATAGCCCCAGGAGAACAGCCAGCGTACATCAGGAGAGCATGGATGGAGGCTGTTGGAGGGCCAAGTAAACCGCCAATACGGCACCGTAACACTCTGGCTTTCGTTGCAAAGAGAGACAGGGTACTACAAGCCCGAAATAGCCTCTCGCAGTGAGCCACTCGGAGGCAACAAATGTGCATGTGGCTGCTCAAACAGTCAGAAACAGACTCCATGAGGGTGGTATGAAGCCCGACATCCACAGGTGGGGGTGTGCTTCCAGCCCAACACCGTGCAGTGTGTTTGGCATTTGGCCAGAACACCAAGATTGGCAAATTTGCCATTGGCGCCGATCTCCAACCTGTGGCTGTCGGCGTGTTGAGGAATCGAGTCGAATCGCGACAGATTCTTCTGTTGTAACACAGAGTTCACGAGTGTATGAATAGCCAGAGCTTCACCGCAACTTGCGACGTGTGACAGAGCTTGGCTGACGGGGTCTTGGGAGATTTGCCTGAAACTGACAGATGTGACAGGGTCTGGAGATGCCGTGGAGAACATTCTGCTGCCTGCAACATCCTCCAGCATGACTGGTTTGACAGTGGGTCAGTAATGGGGGTGGGGTGGCATTGCTTTAGGGGGCCACACAGCCCTCCATGTGCTCGCCAGAGGTAGGCTGGCTGCCATTAGGTACCAAGATGAGATCCTCAGACCCCTTGTGAGACCATATGCTGGTGCAGTTGGTCCTGGGTTTCTCCTAATGCAAGACAATGCTAGACCTCATTGGAGGATGCTTTAGTCCGGGTGTGGGAGGAGATCCCTCAGGAGATCATCCGCCACCTTATCAGGAGCATGCCCAGGTGTTGTAGGGAGGTCATACAGGCACATAGAGGCCACACACACTACTGAGCCTCATTTTGATTTGTTTTAAAAACATTACATCAAAGTTGGATCAGCCTGTAGTGTTTTTTACCACTTTAATTTTGAATGTAACTCTAAATCCAGACCTCCGTGGGTTGCTAAATTTGATTTCCATTGATACTTTTTGTGTGATTTTGTTGTCAGCACATTCAACTATGTGATGAACAAAGTATTTAATTAGAATATTTCATTTATTCAGATCTAGGATGTCTTATTTTTCTGTTCCCTTTATTTTTTTGAGCAGTGTATATTCCCTACAAGAAAATAACATTTTTAAGGATATTTTTTTAACTTTAAAACAAGGCATTGCTCAGTTTGCATAAGTTGTCAAAAAAGCAGTTTGAAAAATATGATATTTATATGTAACTTGTGGTTTTCCAAATTTTGCAACGTAAAATAACCCCATCCTGTACAGTTAATATTGAATGGTACTGGGAATGGTAGATCTATAGCATCTAAAGATGCATAATTCCTATCTTACACTGTTTAATTCATACTGCTGGCTCTGGTGTTATTCATTTCTCTTCTGAATAAAAGGGAACTCAGATAGTAATTCTTAAAAAATGAGTAACAATCTATTATAGAAACCTGTATCTATGAATTCTCTAGAGCATTAAATACCCATACATCCATAAAATCAGGCAAAAGCAGTATTCTTATATACAATTGCTTTATTTTGAAGTGCTGCTATCTGTCCAAAGAAGGAGAAGGAAAAAGACTCCACTGATATTACCAGGTAAGCAGGAAAGCTTGGAAATCATAATGAGTTATCCCAGAAATAAATGTGTTTAACCATGATGAGAATCAGCAGCAAGACGACTAGAACAAAGATGTGCAACTTAACACACAGGAAGGAATAGCACAGACCTAGAATTATGCAAAACATGGGCCAGGGAGCGAATGGGTAAAGAAAGTAAGAAAGAGCAACATAACTGAAGATGGAGGTTCCTGAGACAGGAATGTGGGCTAATAATGTTGAATGAGGGATCTTGGGGGCTTGGATGTCATTTTTTTTTAATTCACAGAACTTAACTGGCTACCTATCTTTCCTGGCTACCAAAGTGGTAGCAAAACCAATCAAAATAAAATCCCACCAAAGCACTATAGTAACCCATGCTTCTAATCCTGTGACATAATCCCATCCCACCCTGATGCTTAGGGGAAGAATCAGGACTTCGAGGCCTTAAGGGTTAAAAGGGTACACTCCCTCATCTCAAATGAGAGGCTGTTTCAAGGGGTGGGGCAGCTATATGGAAAGCATGCTCTCAGGACCTGACTACGTGGCAATGTTTGAAGGAAGGCACCTAAAGTGCCTCTCACCCTATTTCACTTAATGGGATGAACCAATATCGTAAGGGAAAGGCACTTGGGCAAACTATCTGGCCCTGTGCCATGTGGGACTTTAAAAATGATACCTTCAGTTGTACTTGGAAAACAATTGGAAACCAATGCAGCTCAAACAACAGTGATAGAACACAAGTACGTGTGGGACAGTCAGAAGTGTGTCATCATGTTTTAACTCAGTTGTCGCTTCTGGATGGTCTGCAAGGACAGACCAATGTAGGATACATTACAATAATCAAATATATGCCTTGCATATAGGTATAAAATAAGCCACTTGAAAATAACTCAGCAAATATGAAATGCTCTATGTCTATTTTCTATGTGTGTATTCACATATAATTGTTATGTCTACCAATATTATTTCCTAAGTCTGTGTCTGGGTCTATGAAGTTCAGCAGCATGCTGAAAAAGGAATATTTCTCTTGTTATGTAAAAACAAAATATAAATCCCAGTCTTCAACAAGAATTTGCAGATGTATCCCAAAAATATTTTTAAATGATCCTATGGGTCTGACAATTTTTCAAACTTTGAAAAAGTGAGTATTTCTAAAATATAGCAAAATATATTAATTTAGTCCTGCGTTCAGGCCAGATTTACAGTAATTTGTGGAGTTTGGACCATTGGATTTACTGCTATTTAGACTATAACGTTGCTTTGAAGAATATATATTTGGCACCTATGTACCTCCTGAAACCTGTCTTTTTCTGGTTGTGAAGTGGCAGTTCCATGAGCCTGAAAAAGATTATTTTTAAGTTGCTGGTGAAAGATATGGTGTGAGAACTCGAGTCCCCTAAATCACCTTTTCCCCTTCAAATTCAGGTTTCTGAGCAGCTGAAAAAGTCATCTTGCTTGCTTCTGTCCTTAAAAATACTTGCATCAGTTGCATTTGGGCTTAAGAAGAGACTAGGAGCTTATTAAAGAGTTTATTTAAATGCAAGAGGCTGCTTTCTAATTTTATAGAAAAACATGTTCTACCACTTTTAGTAAAAATTCATACTGGGCAACTGAACAAGATTAAAACTAGGTCCCATAGGAAGTAGTTTACACTGAGATTAATGTAAAGAAGAAATTAACTAGAATTTCTACTGCTGCTTTTCCAGTTCTTTGGCTTTTAACTCTTGGTTATACCTGTCAGAAAAAGAGAATAAAAATTATTCACTATTGCCAATATATTTTGCAGAAATAAAAAACATTGCATTATATTAGAAATTATATTTTTGTTTGCTATATTGTTTTTCCTGTCATTTCTTAAAAATATGTTTGATATACAATGATACATATAATTATGTATTAGTTATAGTTCTTATTGTATATCAAACATGTTTTTAAAGAACTGATAGGAAAAACAATATAGAAAATAAGATAAGAAATATAACTAAACTGCATTGATTTTAATTTACTTGTAATTTAATTCAAAAGATGGGTTTTATTATATATTCTATTTAAAGGAGGCTATCAGATCTGGACTACAGAAGTCTAGTCCTATTTAGCTTTTTAAAGATCTATCAAAATTTCCTAATTGTTGCCACCTGCTCTGATAATACTGTTACTAAACAGAAGATGAGTAACACATATTGAATGAATTGCATAAAAAGAGAGTAATAAATAGAAGAACCAGAGCAGCATTTTCCAAAGGACTTTTATGTTTAAGATAGCCAATGTCCAAAGTGAAGATAAGCAAGATAGCTGCTACCAGGTTATCAATTTGCATTATATACAAGGGAAACAATGGGTTTGAATAAATCTAGATAACTGAAATATTATCTAATGGCAGCCTAAGAAAAATGGCTTCTATTAAATGAAAACTGTTATAGCAAGTTTTCAAAGACTGACCTACTAAAGGACGAACTAATCCTATTCCATAGATATAGCTACTATTGTAGGAAACACAATAGATGAGCTGAACTAAGAAGAACCAAAGGCAAGCTAATAACACATCTAATGCTTCTGTCTCTCGTTAGATAATTTTTCTTGTTTAAAAAAATCAGGAATTATTTTTTACTATTTCTAACACTGACGAATCCCAACTCCCTATCACAATCGTTGGGAATAGGATCAGACACCAACATGAGAAAAAATGGTCGGAAGAGCTACCTTTTTTTTTTCCTGGTCCTATCATAATATCTTTTCTATTTTTAAATATGTTGGAAGTACAACTTTCAGAATTCAACAATAGAATGCAACATTGGCAATTACCACCTACCTCCATATGCGGTACAGCTGAGAGCCACCAGCACAGCCAACAAAGAAATTAACAGTAAACAGACCCCAGTTTTTAGGAATAATTACTAGAGAATACCTTGACCAGATAAGGCCTGTAGAATTAGAAAACACAATATAGATCTATTACCAATTTAAAATAATGACAGCATTCTCAAAAATTATGAAAACCTATTAGGAAAATTTCATAGTTTCTCCCTTTCAGTCTACTCTCTCACCAAGTTTATTTAGTAATTATAGGATTGCTACTATTTCCCTTAAAGCTGAATGAAAGCTTCTAGAACTACTATCTTAATCTAAAACCCAGAAGATCTGTCGATATGCAAGGCTAGTACAAGAAAAGTGTATGTTTGAATGGCAGATTAAAAATGTTATTGAACACTTCTGTTATCCAGCAATGAACTTGCAATTCATGACTGCATACAGTTTTGGCTCACATTTTTACTATTATGAAATGAAACAGGAACTAATGTTTGAAACTTGCAACTTGTAAACACTTATTTAACAAAATAACTCTGCTCTTTGAGGAAGATAATCTGAAACTTTAAAACTAAGCAAAAGATGAAAAATCATGTATGTAAACCAATACACTTTTACAGCAATGTACCGATTGCAGTCAGTTTAATTTTCAGAATAGAATTTAGCAATATTCCTTACATCTCTGCTGAAAGTCAATAATTTATACACGGGTAGGATCTCATTCACAGATTGTTCAAATTTACAAGGGTCATAAAATAATTTTGGGACCAAGGTGCGCATTTATGACCTTTATAGAGTTTTTCTCAGACTACCATTACAGCCAGTATCTATTGCCTGACCCACTTTTTTCCTCTTTCCGTCCTCATAGGGCAGAAAATTGGAAAAGATTACAAGAAATAAGCCCCCCGCACACACACATACAACAAAGTGGCTGTTTGCAGACGTACTCATAACTTTTATTTATTTATTGAATTTATTTTGTCAAGCAATTACAAGATAACAGATATAAGTATCATATAGTTATGAATACATGAAATTGATACATAAAAGAAAAATAAAAAGAAACAATAGGACAGGGACGGTAGGCACGTTGGTCTGCTTATGCACGCCCCCTATAGACCACTTAGGAAAGGGGTGAGGTCAATAGTAGACAGTCTAAGGTTAAAGTTTTTGGGGTTTGGGGATAAAACCATAGAGTCAGGTAGAATATTTCAGACATTGACCACTCTGTTGCTGAAGTCATATTTCCTGCAATCAAGTTTGGTACGGTTTACCTTGAGTCTGTATCTATTGTGTGCTCTTGTATTGTTATGGTTGAAACTGAAGTATTCATTGACAGGTAG
>BHFT01000666.1:0-17233 GCA_004320025.1 Laticauda laticaudata | reverse complement strand
CTAGGCTTCCTACGAACATCCGCTGACCATCCTCGCTGCATACTACCCCCATCCGTTCCTTTCCGTTATTTTCCATTCTGTTTCTGCAAATTTGGGGCACTTTTGAGAGCAGATGGAGCCACCCCTGAAATTTTGGTCGTCCGCTGTGTCCTTTTTGCATACGTTTTGCATCCGTCGGCCAGTGTGACCTAGCCTTAATGAATACTGTGATAGTTTATATTTCAATACAATAATACATACAAAGAGTGGAACTTTAATTGTGAAACCATAAAGCACATCTTTCTGACCTTATTGTGGTCAGAAATGGATGCCTATGCTGACTTGTTCTCAGACCAAGTTCATAAACATTAACATTTTAAAAAAATCTTTTGGTGACACTAGCAATCTTGAATCTTGTCCAAAAAGGATAAAGAACACTTTGGCTGTTCAGTGATATCATTGTGAGTATATCATCCTCTTTAAAAAAATGAGAAGTTAATAATTTCTTCAACCAAAGTAAGATATTCTGTTTATCAAGAACCTTGGTACCAGTTCTTTATAAGCATTTTTTTAAACCTCCAGCTTTCAAAGTTCAGTAACCTCTCCTATTTGAAACTCTGCTTCATGAATGCTTCCAGAGGGAATATTCACAGTATAATATTCCTAACATTAGCAAGTAACATGAAACTTGAATTAAAACTAGCTCTCTTGACACCTATTTTGTAGCTGAAGTATAAAATGAGGGTTGATTTTATGTCAGTTATGAAATTAAATAGCTTTTCAATAGCATGAAAAAGGAAAAAAAAACATGTATAATGCACAAAATGTTTTGGACATGGCCTTGGATTTGTGAACATTTCCTTCAAAAAGATTAGATAATGATCAACCAAAGTATTGAAAATGGCACAGAGGACTTATAAAAGGGTAATTATTGGTTTGTTAATATAAGCTACTTCATATTTTCGTTAGGCAAGACAAATTTTCAGGCTAAATAAGCATTTTGGGTTCTGTAAAACTGCTCAAAGAGTGAACATTTGAAAATGATTATGGGGTAATAGTTTCTGAGGGAGGGAGGGAGGAAGAAAGGAAGGAAAGAAGGAAAGCTAAAGGAGTTCTAAAAAGGTCCTGCAGCCAAAGAGGAGCATTCAACACATTTTTGATGGTTTATTAAAATTTTAGTGGTATTTTCTAGATTAGGGATGTCAAATTCCTGGCTTGTGGGCCAAATGTGTCATGTGCTGGCCACGCCCACACCCAGTTTTGTGAAGGGGAAAAAACTCCCAATATATCATGTGATGCTACTGTGATGACATAAGTTTGACAGCCCCGCTCTAGATCTTTATTGCACTCTTCCCACTTTGATATAATTATCCTACTATCACTGAAACATTGTTTGCTTCCCACATAGTTGTCTATACCTGTCATCAGTGATTACTGATTCTTCCTCAGTTTCACATCAAATTTAATGATACTGAACATGTTTATTTGTGCATTATAAATTTAACAAATATGCCAGTTTACTGGAGAGCTGATGTAGATGTAGAATAGCAGTGAATATTTGCTCTTTGTGAATACCAAATACTTAAATATATAAAATAAATCCAAATTAGAATAGAGAAATTATAATAATTATTTCTTATTGACAAAGAGCCAATTATTCTGGAAGGAAGGGCATTGCACAAATCCTCACAAAGGATCTGTGAGCATCTTCTTCAGCCATCTCCTTTTCAGAACTGCACTGAGGTTTTAGAGAGTGATAATACAATCTCAGTAAATGACATATCTACTTGAAAGAGATGCAGATTGAATGAACCAGATGAGTGTTCCTGTAGATTGCTGACAGCCAAACTACATCCAGTGAATGAAATATAATACTGGCAGTATTACAGCTTTCCCATTGGTTTATGGATGGATTTTTCCTATCCTAAATACATTTGACCATTACATTATCAATAAAGAACTATGATTATTTGATCAGTCTCTCTCCATATAGACACAGTCTAATAGCTGGGGTTGTACAAAGTTGAGAGTGTTGCTTTGATTTGACAAAGTTTTGAGTCAATCATTTCTTCAAAGTGGATTCACACAATGAATTTGCTCTGAAACAGTGAATTTCAGATAAATAAAATTGATAGCCTTTGGAAGTATTTTGCAGACTCATTTGCTCTTCCACCAGTTTTGTGATTGTTACAAACAATATTGTATATTGCAATTTCATTTCTGTATTTGGCAAATCCTGGAGAAATGAGTGTGTCTGAAATCAATTCTTACCAGAGCTTTTTCAAAATAATAAAATTAACATTGTGACAGGGTACTGTCAATAAATAAACAATAAATAAAACCCTTCCTCACTTCTATGAGTGATGTGCATATTGCTTCATTTTGGGTCCTCTACCTAAGGTCTCACAATTTGAGGGTTTTGCAAAGCTATTTCAACACTATTCACTATTTCTAGGACTACACTCAATAACAGAGAGGTCCTGGGATCTGTTCTTGGAATCTAGTTGAGTCACTCTCCCAACAAAAGACTAATGATCTCAAATGCTCCTATCAATTCTGGGATCACTTTAATCTTTATTTTCCAGAGATTCTCTAGTTTCTTCTTCAAACCCTGATACTTCTTCAGCTTTTCATATTCCTTCTTCCTGATGTTCCTGACACTTGGCACCATAATGTCTATCACCACTGCTGCCCTGTGGTCCTCGTCTACTATCACAATGTCTGATTGGTTGGTTAGTACCTGTCTAGATTTGGAAGTCCAGAGGTGGTATTCAGCAGGTTCTGGAGAACTGATAGTGGAAATTTTTGGAGAACCGTCAAATACCATGTCTGACTGGCCCCACCCCTATCTATTCTCTGCCTCCCAAGTTGCAGCTGATCAGCTGGGTCTTCTTTTGTTGCCCTGCACAGAGAATGGAGCTGGAAAGCAAGTTAGTGAGGTGAGAAGTGAATGGGATTTTTTTAGTATCCTTCCCCTGCCATGCTCACTCAGCCATGCCCTCCAAGCTATGCCACACCCACCAAGCCATGTCCACAGAGCTGGTGGTTAAAAAAAATGATTTGATTGCTTATTGCACCCTATGATTATCATTAAGTGTTTTAACTTATGATTCTTAACTCTTGACAAATGTATCTTTTCTTCTATGTATATTGAGAGCATTTGCACCAAGACAAATTCCTTGTGTGTCCAATCACACTTGGCCAATAAAGAATCCAATTCAATTCAGAAGTCCATTAAAGATTTCTATTTTAAAAAATATAAAAGTAGTAACAGTTCTTTTCCTAACAAACAAGTTGGTTTAGGCATTTCTGCAAATTCAGACATCTTCACTGTCCATTCCTTTTTGTAGGTTCATTTCTCTGTTTCTTTACCATAGCAAGTCATAAACTTGAACTTTGCTTCCTCATGCACTAATAGGATGAAGACATCTGTGTTGTAGGACATCTGGGATTTTAGCTCAGTTTTCAAAACTCTGAGATGGCTCGGGCTGACCAGTCTGCTACACAGTCTTGGGTCAAACTTTATTTTTAAACTTTGACAAAGTTGGGCAGACATAAGTATCTCTGCCATAAATTAATGAGTGACTGAATAATAAGGACATATGCGGTAAAGATCAAAACACTCAAGATGGCAATCATGATTGCATGATTGAAGCCTCATCTTTTTGTTTTTGTTTTACATGTGTCCGCATCATTCACAGATATAAAGGGGTTGGGCATCAGCTGCTTGGTCACAATTATCATCTTGTCATTTTTGAGCCCTTCCCCCACAGATGATTATTTTTAGGAATAGGCAACATATGAATACTGCTACTATGTGCCAGACTCTTTCTCATGGTCTGTCTGTCTCAGTGCCATTATGTTTTATTATGCATGACAGCTTCTTGGCTAGTATTTTCACAAACTGTTTCCCCAATAGAGTTGAGGCTTGCTCCTGATCAGGGGGTATGTCGCAGGATGGTCAAAATTATCCAGCAACAGAGATTGCAAAGCTGCACACTTCATATGGACAAATTAATAGCTATGCTTTAGCAGTATGCTTAGCTTGTCTTTCCTGCCACCCACATCCCCCCACAAAATATCTGCTTTTTAAATATTTCCCCCACAAAAAATGTAGCAAATTTTAAAGTTAGAGCCTGATAATTGTTGAATTGTTGCAGTCAAATTTAGGCTTTTGGTTAGACTGTTCATGTGTTGTTATCCTTTCTTTTCCTTATTCATATGATCCCTTCTTAAAATGATACAGGGAACGAGTTCAAAAGACATTGTAGCAAAAGCTTTAGGATACTCAGTTAATTTGCACAGGTCCAAAAATAATTACTGATGAAAATAATAATGCTGATAGTGTTGATCAGAATCGATATGAGATTTCTAGGGTACTGTGCACAAATTACAACCTGGGAGTCCTGAATCTATGATAGAAGCATATAGATGAAATATGTTACATTTCTAGTGGATAATTTTCAGGGCTGAGCAGCTGGATGATTCCATTGCTGCCCTATAATATAATTGTGAATTCAGGTGATCAGTCCTTAATGTGCCTTGAAGAGAATGTGGTTTTGATAAGATAAACCTTCCTTAAAAAACATACTTCAGTTGTAGACCCCAAAGCAAAATTCATACATAAAGAAATAGAGCTTATAAATTGCAGGAATGTTTATGAATCGCAAACAATACTTGAATCTTTCAAGAAGTAATCACAAAAGGTATCCCAGAAAGGAAGTTTTAAAATGTGGTCTTCACAAGAATTGAAATGCGTTTTTCTTCTTATGTTGGAGAAATTATTATTTTTATTTATGTGCTTGGTTTATTTATTTATTTATTTGAATGGATGTCTGAGTTCCGTCATCTTTGAATGGAGTCGCATGTTATTCTTTATCAAGAAGTACAAGTTAACCAAGATGTTAAGGAGTGGGGCAATCTCTAAAAAGTGAACGTGACCATTCACTTTCATCTATCTCATGTAAAATAGCAAATTTCAGTCTGATTGAAAAATGGGGCATAACTGATGGTTTAAACATTCAAACTTGCCAGTTCCCCTATGTTAATACCGTGTTTCTCCAACAATACGGCCTCCACCAATAGGAAGGCCCAGCATGATTTCTAGTCATGAGGTGAAATTAAAGCCCCGCCCCAAAATTTAGGTCTTTTTAAATCATTGTTTTCCCGGCCATTTTCTCACATCGTTCGTTAGAACTACACAAGTGAAGAGAAATAGGCAGGAGAAGGGCAGGGGGATGAGGAGAAAAACTTGCCTTTTGGGAGTGCCCTGCAGGTAGCCTAGGCTAGAATACCCTGATAGCTGATAGAAGCTCCATGAAGGCAGAGTCCCCAGCTGCTTCAAGGCGTGGTTGTGCTACCCTTTTCTCCTCACCTTTAGGCAGTCTCTTTCAGGGATGGAAGCTCCCAAGTGCAGTCACCAGCCACTTCGATGCGGCCAGTAGAAGCGACCTCGGGGTGAGGCGCACAAACACACATACACAACCCTACAGATTCCCTCCCCTCACTATGAGGCCACTTCTTTCAGCAGACAAAAGCTCCCTTGAATGCAGAGTCCCCAGCTCGCTTCAGGGCAAGGCATGGCTGCCATGTCCCCTTATCTTTTAGGCAGTCTCTTTTGGGCGATGGAAAGCTCCCCAAATGCAGTCACCAGCCACTTTGATCAGCCGATAGAAGCGGCCTCAGGGTGAAGCGCGCAGCCACACACACTCCCCTCACCATGAGGCGCTTCTACCGGCCAATTGAAGTGGCTGGTGACTGCATTTGGGGAGTTTCCATTGCCCAAAAGAGACTGCCTAAAAGGTGAGGGGACATGGGTTAGCCCACACCATGCCCTGAAGCGGCTGGGGACTCTGCTCAAGGGAGCTTTCATCTGCTGAAAAAAGCAGCCTAGCGCAGCGAGGGGAGTGTGTGTTTGTGTGTGTGTGTGGTGTGTGTGTGTGTGTGCACGCTCGCCCCAAGGCTGCTTCTACCAGCCAATCAAAGTGGCTGTGACTGGCATTTGGGAAGCTTCCATCAACCCGAAAGAGACTGCTAAAGTGAGGGGATATGGGCAGCTACGCCAAGTCCTGAAGCAGCTAGGGACTCTGCCTTTGGAGAGCTTTCGTCAGCCGATAGAAGTGGCTACAGATTTCAGAATATCCAGCTAATATAAATAAATTGGACTAAAAATATGGAATTTAAATCTAATGAGCACAGAAAGCACCAGATTGAGTAGTACTAGATTAATTCATGGAATGGAAGGAAGGATCATGCCCTGGATAATCCTGTTTTGAGTTGAAAATGCATAATGTACTGTTGTGTATAGAACTTAAACTGATTGGCCGAAAAAGCCGTTCTCGGATTGGTTACTTAAGCGCCATTCTGATTGGCCCACCTGACAGCAGGAACACCTAAACAACTGTCATTTGCCACAAGCCGCGATCAAGCCACTATAAGAAGGGCTGCCGTGGTTTGGGAAAATGTTCCGTTACAAGTCACTTTACTGTTTGAATAAAGAGTTGTTTGTTGGAACCCAGTCTCGCGCATCTTATTTCCAGATGGAACAAGTACTATTTTGTACATGTTTATTTCATTGCAGATATAAAAAGTAGATCCAACAGCCTATGCATATATGGAAGCAGATTTCTGAGAAGAAGCTGAAACTATCTTCACTATTTTTACCATTTGTTTTTCCTTTGTTGCTACAAATTTATGTCATAGTTGACCATTAAGCATATTGGAACATTGCACTATGATAATTGTGATCTAAAGTATAAAATTATAGGACCAGTTGACAAATGATGAGAGTTGCATGAAGTTTTGATATTAATGGCTCAACTAATTAGCTAAAACAATGAATGAATAAATATACCCATTTATATATCTGAGAGCTGTCCAGTAATGAGCTCAGGAAATGGAAAATATTTTTCTAATATTTTGTGATTGCCTAATTGGGAAACCTCTTGCATAAATCCTCACATAGGCATCACTTAGGTTATGTTGCTTCCTCCTCTTTATGACCTTTTCCTAGATATTTTGCTTTCAAATTTCACTCTGTCCCAAGTAACATAAATTCATGCTTCTTCAACCAGTAGAATACTGTTTGAATTAGCATCTATCCACCTATCCATTCCTGGATTTTCCTTTCTTCAATTTGCAACAAGAAAGTTCATTCCAAAAAAGTAAAAGAAAGGAAAGGTTAAAAACATCCCAAGAATACAAAGGTTCACCAATTCTTATGACTATATTCATTTTTCAACAAAAAATGTATTTCTGCTCTAATACTACACCAGCACTGTCACTCAGTCTTGTTGATCTTCAGATCCTGAATTGTTGATATGGGAATACTAAAAAGGACTAGCATATTTGATTTGGTGGGATCAGAGCAGCCAAAAAAACACACCCCAATATTGGAGGTGGGAGACCAAACATTCACTGCCAGGCTTCCCAATCCAGGGCTTTCTGCCATCAGGTCTCCATCACTTACCTTGCTTTCAAATCAGCAAATCCAAAGAGGACCACAATTGTTGTGAAGACTGCCATTTGCAGCCCCGGCACACATGTTTAGCCAAAACAGTCTGAAGTTTTCTATTAGGAGGGGAAAGTAGAATAATTCTAATTCAATTTCAACAGCATTTTAGGCTCTTTATGGTCATTCAGAAACAAGCATTGCCAGCCCATTTACCACGGATTCATTTTCCAATTATACCACTATGCTAACCAATGCATCAAGAGCAAACCCTTACAGTGATTAGNATTGCCAGCCCATTTACCACGGATTCATTTTCCAATTATACCACTATGCTAACCAATGCATCAAGAGCAAACCCTTATGAACTCTTACAGTGATTAGACTGAGCACTGTGCCTCTTCATGTCATTGCAGAGACCCAACTACTTTGTTTTCATCTTGGTAACCAGTTCTCCATAGTGTCAGAGTACAGATATAAATCTTTTATAGCTTCCAGATAGCCTTATTCTTTTTTTTTTTTTAATTTTNTTATAGCTTCCAGATAGCCTTATTCTTTTTTTTTTTTAATTTTCATTCTGTGCCCAGTAATGGTCTCCTTTGCCTGAAATTTGTTTTCTTGACAAATGCGGATAGACAACTACTGGTTTAGAAATGTTTTTATGCACCAAATCTCATTCTACTTAATGTACCATATGGCCCAATTTAAATTTACTTTAAACAATTAACTCAGAAAATCTTTATACCACTATCAAAGTTTTTTGTAATGCCTGCCAAGGATTTTTCTATGGACTGTTTTCTGCACCTTATTCTGAAGTCTAGTATTTTAATAATTTTGGGGGCAGAGGAAGTGCTTTAGGAAATGTATCAACACTAGAAATATTTTGAAGACTGATAATACACTGATAATTTATACATTGGGTGTATAAATCTGGTTCAAATCCTTGGCAATTGTTCACATATTGGCTACTACATCTGATGATTATTTGTTTGTTTTTGTTAAAATGGAAATGTTAATGGAAATGTAGTCAGAAGATTACAGTGCTGTGTAGAGTAGTAACTACTAGCTCTGTTTGGTTCAAGTCACAGTGGGCAAGCTAGCTCTGCCCCAGAAAGATTTTTTTTTAAATGAAAGGGGAGGGTGAGAGAATATGGAAGAGATTACTTTGAATTGGGGAATGTGACTGATGACACATTGGGAGAGCGAACAGGGTCAGAAGCAAAACACAAATTAACTGATATAAGGGTTGGCTCAGTGTCAGGGTTGACAGATGCCCTAATTAAATCATGAGTCTGAAGTCAAGCTTCAAAAGAAATCCAGCTATTTATTAGGAGCCTCATGCCGGCATGGACCAGGTGGAGCCAACTCTGACTCAGTTAATTTGTGCTTTGTCTCTGACCCTATTTTCCCCTTCCCCCAATATGTGTCACTAGTCACATTTCCCAATGAAGCAATTTCATGGGTTGTAAAAGTCCCTCCCTCCAGCCACTGTGGGTTCCCATAAAGACAGCTTGGTGATTTGGGTGGAATGTGCCTTGTTTTGACTCAGATGCCAGCTCCTTGAGGTAGCAGCAAAGTTCTCTCTCCCATTCCCTTTGCCCATGGCAACTCGACAGCAGTTCAGGGATGCTTTGAGAGTTGGCACATACTTCTGAACTAAATGATACTCTGCTCATGAATTAACTGTAAACTTGAATTGCACTGTCATGAGTTTCTTTGATAAATCTTTGAGAAGTCCTAGAAACTCAATGGAATGTCAATTACAGGATGGTAAATGGTGACCTTGTTTTCAAAAGGTGTCCAAAGAAGGATCATTGTAGTTTATTGCAGTAACTGAGTCTCATTTTTTAAAATCATCCCTCACAAAATCCTAGACTTGAAAACAAGGACCCTTAAGAAATCACATGCATTCAATATTTTGTATGTTCCTAAAAATAACAATTGAGCACTTGAAAAAACATATCTTTTTATTTTTCTTTAGATCATGGAAATAACAACTGTTGGAAAATTGTGAGCATACTCAGGATGACTTTCTAATGCCAGTTAATTTGAGGGTTTTCTATTTCAAAGGGAGTTGTGAGTCTGATCACCTCTAGTAGGTGTTCATTTTCATTTCAAAGTTGGAAGAGGTCATATGGGGAATGCTTCAGTGAATCTGTCAAAAGGGATGCTCAGTGGCAAGTGCTGTTCATTTTCACTTATCTGGGAAAAGTGTCATTCAAACTATCATAAAAGTGCTGCTTGCTGCACACTAAATATTGATTCCACTATAACTGACTTAGGAAGAAAGTGTTTTTGTAAGCAATGTCCTTTAAAACAAAACGTCAACATTGATTCTTTTATCGGCAAGTTGCATCCTCTGAGGAAGCAATGGAGGATGGAGAAACTAACCTGTCCTTTTAAGGGAACAGCAGAGGGAATTACTTTGTTTATTCTTTTCAAGAAGAAGGCAAGGTTGAAAGTGTTTAGCATATAAAAGCTTATTAAAATACAGCATGTTTTATATTTCTAATATTTACTTAGACACTATATGGCAACAGATACACTTCCTCCCCCCAACTGGGGATAAAAAATATTTTTCCACAAAATATTCCTTTAGTGCCAGGCTCAAGAAGAATGTGAACGAAACAAATTGAGATGGTTGTTTGGCATGAGCAGAGTGGGCAACATGCATTTGTTTAGTTCATTAATGCATTGTACAGTGGCACAAATGTGAAGGTTTCTCCTGTCCAGTTGTATCTGACTGTATGGGGCACTACTCATCTCTGTTTCTAAGTCAAAGGAGTCAACATTTTCCAAAGATCTCTCATATGGTTATATGGCCAGCATGACTATATGCTGGGACGCATGGAATGCTGTAACCTTTTTGCTGAAGTGGTACCTATTCATCTACTCACATTTGCATGCTTTCAAACTACTAGTTGGCCAGGAGCTAGGGAATTAATGGGAGCTCACCACGTTATGTGGCATATATATGTGCTGTTCAGCTTCCTTCGGGTATTATCCCACGTCATTGTAGTGCTTTTAAAATTGTAGCAACGTTTTAACAATGTAGCAACGTTTCAGCAGAATCTCATCTGCCATCATCAGGCTTCTGTATTGAGTTCGTCTGTGAGTCAGGCTATCACACCGTTTCAGTTTAAATTTGAGGCTAGCCTACTGCTGACCAGAATGGTTTTTTTCTTCATCCTGATTGGTTGGGAGTCTTGGTCTGTGTTTATTGGTCTTGGAGTTTGCTGTGTTCTGCTTGATTGGTGTTTCTAATTTCTTCTGTCTGTTTTGTGGCTGTTGATTGGCTGGCAACATTGTATTCCTCTATTGGAGGCTTTTAGTGCAGCTTGGCTCCGAGTTAAAGGGTGGCTATCATTTGTAGGAAGCTAGGTTTCATCTGGGTGCCTGGTTGCAGTGTGTTTGAGCTGGAGGCATCAGGGGGAGTCTTTTTTGTGCCCAGGTGTTTGCCTGGCTTGTGGTGTGGATATTTTTTTTTGTTTGAGAGTGCAGACTTCCAAATGATTGACAGTTCTGGTGGAATCATCTCTTCTATTCATGCTTTCAGGTCTTTTTTCAATCTCTATGGCTTCTCTGATAATTCTATGGCTGGGGTTTTGATGCCATTGAAGTTGATGCTATGACTTGTGACTTTCATGTGTTGGACTATGTGAGGAGGTGTGTTCCAGCTTTTTTACTGCATTTTGTGTGTTCATCCAGGTGGGTACTTATTCTTCTTTTGTCTGTCCAATGTATGTAGCCAGGCCTGATGCACAGGGTACTTTGTATATGCCTTGGTTTTCCAGGTCAATTTTATCTTTGGGTTTCTAAAGATGGCTGCTATTTTTCTGTCTGTTTTGAAGCAGTCTTGATGTGTAATATCTTCCTGATTTTGTCTGTAGTACCTCTCATGTAGGGCAGGACAGCTGTTCCATAGGTCTGTTCATCTTCTAGGTCTCCATTATGTCTCAGTGTGTTTTGTGGATGAGGCTGTGATTTTTCTTTTGTGGAAGCCGTTGGCTGTCAGTACTTTAGTCAGGGTGCATAGTTCAGTCTTTATGTATGTCTTGTCTGCCAGGCGTTTTGTTCTGGTGATTAGTGTTTTGGCCACGGAGTTTACCTGTGCTTTATGGTGGTGAATTGGGCGTTGATGAGTGATTGGTGTGTGTTTTCTTCTGATATAAGGTGTGTCCTAGTGTGCCATCTGATTTTTTGTAGATTAGTATATCTAGGAATGGTAGTTGTTTGTTAGTTTCGTTTCCATGTGTGAATTTGATTTTGTGGGTGTGTGCTGTTTAGGTGTGTTAGGAATTGTTTAGGTTTTCTTTTCCATGGGGCCAAATCACAAATGTGTCATCGATGTAACTTAGCCATAGTTTGGACTTGTGGGGGCATTAGCCAGGCTCTGGATTCAAATTCTTCCATGAACAGGTTTGCAATGACGGGTGACAGTGAGCCCTCGGGGCTCCTTCAATTGCTTGTATCTTTGTCCTTTGTATATGAAATATGTGTTGGTTAAGCAGTGTCTGCTTGTTTCATGAAGGTTTTGGGCATTTGGTATATTTTTGATGTTTTCTAGAGTTTCTTTTATCGGGACTTGACTGAATTGTGAAACCACATCGAAATTTACAAGCAGATCTTTTTGTTCCACGTGTAGATCTTTGATCATTCCAAGAGGTGGTATGAGTTTTGTACATATGAAGCTGCTTCTTGAAAACATGCTTGATTGGTTGCATGAAAGCAACCAATTAAGAGGCAGCAGCACAGCCAACCAGCCCAGCACACCAGCCCCCCCCCAGTATTATAGAGAGACGCAGCTCCAATCACACACTGCTTGCACTGGCACGAAGCTGAAAGCACCAGCCTGAGGATGGCGAGTGGGACCTCGCCAAAATGTTTCCAAGATATTCTTAATCTTACATGGGAAAAGACCCAAATACACCTCGACCTACACACACACACACACTCTCTCTTCTTAAAGCTCTATTATGAGTTCTAACCTAGTTAGAGATTTGTGTATAAAAGTATGGAAAGTAGGAAAATATCTCCCCTAGGATTCCACAATCAGTCATCTAAGATAGGATTACCAAATCTGGTTTTGAATATCTGGATGATCAGTAGATAGCAAATTTCCCTGCAATCTAAAGGTTCTCCAGATATCTGCATCTCAGTAATAGTATTTCCACACAATGACTTATATCAGTTCAAAATCAGTGTCTGACTTCCACCACACCATGCTGCTCGTTCTATTTGAGACCTGAGCCAATTTATTTTGATTTGCCTGCCTTGTATTTGTGACCACAATTAAAAAAGCATCTGTAAAACTTGTTCTATGGAGATTTTGGGTGCATATGTGTGTGCAATCCCCCCACATGCCAAACACTTCTGCATGCATGATCCCCCCATGCTCGCCGCACGTCTCTGCACATGCGTGCGAGATCCCCTGTGCACTGCACATCTCTGAGCATGTGTGTGCATCTCCTGTGCACCCCCGCCCTCTACACATGTGCACCAGATACCCGACAATCAGCTTTTGGGTGGCAGTGTGCACATGCACATGTGCAGTGGGATTCTTCTGGGCAACCTCTCGCATGCCAGCAGAAGTGGCTCTGTGTGCCACTTCCAGCACATGTACCATAGGTTCGCCATCATGGGCTTAATACTTTTTCAATTCTCACTCAGGAATTTTTGAAGTCTCTCACACTCTAATACAGTGTTTGTGTTTATATATACACACATGCATTTGTGAAGAGACTTTTGACTTTTGGGATGAGGCAGTGATTTGGATTCTTCTCAGTGCTTTTAACTAGCAGTTTTGAAAGTAATTAATTTCTTTCTTAAAAAGAAAGTAATAATTTCAAATAAATTATAATTTGAAAGCTTTCAAATTGCCTTTGTGGGATTGAAAATAGCAACTCTTGTGAGAGTGTACTAATAACCAGGAATGATGGCACAACAAACTGCCACCATCCAGGTTTCAGGATTCAGCAAAACGTGTCCTACTATTGAATGCTTACACTACTTGCAGAAGCCAATTCCATATGAGCAACAATTAATATCTCACTGTTGTTATGATCATAGAAGGAAAGAGGACCATGTCGAATGGGGAAGAATATTTGAAGGGCATCCAGGATTCAGAGTTCAGCAAAGTGACCCACTCTTTAATGCTTACATTACCTGCAAAAGTCAATTAACCAAGCAAAATTGGTCCATCACTCTAATGATGTAGTGCAGGTAATCCTTGTTAATCAGGTAATTCAGTTTCTACTTAGGTTGTACATGAGCAACAATTAATATATTGTTGTTGTTATGAGGGTGGAAGGAATGATGAGCAGGAAAGAATATTTGAAGGGCTGGATGAAGAAACTTTACATTTTTACACTATTGAGACTCCGATGCATTTCTTCTCCACTAAAGAAATTGATGTCCCCATCAGATATCTTCTCTCTCTCTCTCTCTCACACACACACCACACACAGAGACACACACACAGACACACACACACACACACACACACACAAAATAGAGGGAAGCAAAAGTGAAGCTTGTCTCCAACAAGGAAACAAAGTCAAATCATTCATTTATATTTTTATAAACTTTAAATCCAGGTCAAAGGAACTGTAATCTTAATATCTTTGCCACAAGAATATATTGCTGCTTCTCAACTGCCAATTTCTTCAGAAGATCTCTAAGCTCAGAGTTATCTCTCAGGTCAGGCAATCACAGGCACTTTATAAGCATCCCCCTCCCCTGCCATTGATGATGTAGTAGTTTCTGTGTACATTAGGTTTTTATTCCTTGTCGCACCATGATTTACTATCTTTTTCAAAGAAATGCAATGACTACAATGGCTCATATTATCCACAGAGAATTTGTATAACATGCTAACTTTGAGAGAGGTGGGTGGCATTTCAATCTCTCATTTAGATTCAAACATGGAGAAGCCACACAGATGGTTAGAGCATTGTTTAAAACAAATATGGCATCTAGGAAATCAGAAATGATTTAAGATATGAATAAAAGCAAAGTAATTTTGAGTGAACTTACTGAAGGCAGTTTTTTCCTCTTAACTTGGAAAAAGCTACCTTCAATAATTTCACTCAAAACTACTTTGCTTGTGTTGTTTTGATGTATTAGACACAATCTTCAGCCAGCATAACGTTTCAATTTGTTGCAGGGAATGTTCTTGGAAAGCATGAACCATGAACCTTGGGATAGTAGGCCTAAAGTATCTACACCTAGTTCTCAACATTTAAACAAACAGCTGTGGTGACACAATGGTTAGAATGCAGTACTGCAAGCTACTTCTGCTGCCTGCCAGCTGCCTGAAATTTAGCAGTTCAAATCTCACCAGGTTCAAGGTTGATTCAGCCTTCCATCCTTCTGAGGTTAGTTAAATGAGGACCCAGATTATTGGGGGAAATTATGTTAACTCTGTAAACTGCTTAGAGAAGGCTGTAAACAGGGGGTAGGATTCTACTGATTTGGACTGGTTCGGGTGAACCAGATGTTAAAGTTACATCTGGTTTGCCAAACCGGTATTTCAACCAACTGGTTGGCCCCACCCACCCTGCCCCTCCTTCTCAGGAATCTCCACGCAATGCAGGAAAGTGCAGGGTCTGCAGGAAGGCTCTGGCAGGGGTAAAAACAGGCCTTCTGGAAGTCTGGTCTTCTAGGGACTTGAAGATTTGTAACAATAAACACGCCAACTCTCACAATTCATGTGATAACAGTTCGTTTTATTCACAAACATCAGTTTCCCTGCTCTGACAGGAATGGATGGAAATCAATCAAGGTTAGTACTGGGAGTGTCCTGCCTTCCAGTGCTGTTTATAGGCATGGCCATGCCCCCTCCTACACACAACTATCTCCTGTCATCTGCCTCCAGCTAATTACCCCAGTTCACACTGATTATAGCTTAATCCATCTTGGGTCTGCAAATGCCTAACAAATGCCCTTTCTCATCCTGATTCCTCGATCCTCTGATCCCAATCCTCTCCTTCCCTCTGTAACATTCCTGTAAACCCACCAACTCATGTGCTCATGTTAGAGCCACTCCCTCCCCAGAGGGTCGGATCCAATGTTGACAGCCTCATTTCCCCTTGCCGAATGGCAGATGCTGCAATCCCAGGCTGGTGCTGCTTTAAGAGGTGCAAAAGTTCCAGTTTGTAGCACCCCAGACTGAACATCACATTTGTGGGATTATTCCATCTATCAGTTCTGCCATAATGTTTGGGAAACTGAGATCAGTCTCCCTTTCGAACCCCTATGAAGCTGGAGGGCTCTGAATGTCTGACACAATGCCTGGAGCTCAACATCCGGAAATGTGCCTGTTTCCAGACGACCTCCAGAGCCTGGGGGAGGTTGTTTTCACCCTCCCAGAGGCCTGAGGGAGGCCTCCAGACCCTTGGGAGGTTGAAAAATGGCCCTCCCAGAAGTATTGGAACTCATGAAATGAGCCTGTTTCTTGTTTCCAGTGGGCCTCCAGAGCCGAGGAGAGGCCATTTTTGCCCTCCCAAAGGCCTGGGGGAAGCCTTTGGACCCTTGGGAAAACAAAAATGGTCTCCCCCACCAGGCGGACCACCAGAAGCCAGAAACAGGAAGTTCTGGTAGGTCACGCCCACCATGGCCACACCCACCCAGCAACCAATCACTGAACTGGTTGCTGGAATTTTTGAATCCCACCCATGGCTGTGAAGCACTGTGAAGTGGTATATAAGTCTAAGTGCTATTGCTATTTGTTTAGCAACCATTCAAAGTTACAACTTCATTGAAAAAGGTGACTTACAACTGCTCCTCACTCTTATAACAGGTGCAACATCCCCAGGGTCCTGTGATCAAAATTTCAGCACTTACCAGTTTGTATTCATGATAGTTGTGGCAGCCTGGGGTCATGCCATAGCTATTAGCAACTTACCAGATAATCTTCTATAAACAAAGCCACTGAAGAAAGCCATATTTGCTTAATGACTGCAGGATTCAGTTAACAACAGCAATGATTTACTTAACAACTCTGATTAAAGAAAGGTTATAAAATCAGGCAAGAATCACTTAACAACCACCTTGCTTAGTAACAGAAATTCTGGTCCCAATTATTGTCATAAATTGATGACAACCTATACTGTCAGCAGGGTCTCCAAGGTAAGCTTATCCTAGTTACTAGATAACCAACTTATATTGGGCAATAGTGATATATGAATATGCTAGAAGCAGATGAATACTTTAGTGATAACATCAAAGACATTGCTTTCTACTGCATGAGAGAAGACAACAGAAAACCACTTCTGTAATTTATCAAGAAAATGACATGGATAAATATGATAAAATGATTGACAATATAGTGCTGGATGACAATGTTTATAGCATATCTAGATTTGGGACAACTATAATGGTGCTTAAAATGCTTGTGAACCCTTTTGAATTTTCAATATTTGTGTCTAAATATGAACTTTCAATTGTAACTTTTAATAAAACTACTACAGTTTGAGGTCTGATCTTTACAACATAGGTATATGGAAGTGTGTCAGGGTTTGATCAAAGGAGATTTCTGAGGACCTCTGTTGAGGTAATTCCCTTTTAGGAGAATGAACGCATACAGGGAGACGTATGGAGAATAGTGTTGGAATAATACACACACAGTACACAGATATACTGTACAGTAAATGTAGGTTTTTACTTCCAGAAAGATTTAAGCAAAGTTCAAAATCGGCAGTCCAAAAGTCATTCACAGGTTAATCAGTCAATCCAGGGATATTCCAGTAACAAAGTCCAGTGTCAAAAACAGTTAAGTATCAGACTTACATTAAATCCAGAAAT
>BHFT01000662.1:55646-105578 GCA_004320025.1 Laticauda laticaudata | reverse complement strand
CGTCCGGTCCAATAGATAGAGATGGTTTTAGATTGCATAGTGCTTTTTCAACATTGTCTTCTGTAAAATTGATATGTTTTCGATCATTATGGTGTAAAAAATGAACTCAGTGGATTTATACAGTAAATCAGACTATCGGTACTAGCTGGAATTCATCTAAATTTTGAAGTGACAAATCCTGTAAGAACTGACTACAATAAGGTTGTGGGAAGTTCAGCCATAAATCATATTAAACCTAGATTAGGAATAATCTTTAGCATTTTATCCAGCTACAGGTATATATGGAAGGAGATGAAGTTGCTGAAAAGTTGTTTTTGAAAAAATTAAATGACCCTGTTAGTATTTTGGATGAAAAGACCTCAGGAAATTTGAGAGATATAGGCTATACTAGCAAGACAGAAAGACACCCGGAAAACTGAATGGCAAACCACTTGTTTTTGGTGCCAAGGGGACTTCATCAAATTATTACAGTTGTTATAAAAAAAACCCTCACCCGAATTTAAGGGAATGTTTTCTTTCTTTTAATATTTAATTTTATATTTTTTCTAGTGTCTAATAATTCCCTTCTCACCCCCTAGGATTCCCAGTGATGGGATTCAATTTTTTTTACTACCAGTTCTGTGGGTGTGGCTTGGTGGGCATGGCAGGGGAAGGATACTGTAAAATCTCTAGTCAGAGGTGGTATTTCCTGGTTCTCTAAATTACCCAAAATTCCCACTACCAGTTCTACAGAACTGGTCAGAACCTGCTCAATACCACCTCTGCCTAGGAGTGGTGCATAGCTTCCTTTATCTCAGGTCCTCTACAAGAGGCCTGGATGTTTGACAGTTCTGCTCAATAACTTAGCTCTTCCGAGCACTGTATTTTTCTGGACAGAGTGCTCTAAGCTTGTTCATGGGATCTGTAGAGCCATTCTCCAAGTTTAAACAATCATAGCCCCGAGTGTTCCTCCCACCATTGGACCATTTTGGCCTGTGTTTTCCACATTCTCTATAGTTCCTCCATCAGACCCTGGTACTTCTACAGCTTATCATACTCCTTCTTCCTGGTATTTCTGTCACTTGGCCATTACACCTATCTTGCTGTTACCATTAAATCTATCATCACTGCTGTCTACTGGTCCTTGTATATTACCATGATACCTGCCTGACAATTTTAATCTGGAAATCCAACAGAATTTTAGCCCTGTTATTCTCTACAGCCCACTGAAAAACCTTTCATCTGGACTTGGGAGTTCCATCCCATGCACTGTGCCGATTGTCCTGTACACTATGCTAGCTCTTCGGTTGTACCATTCAGTACAATTCATGTTGTCCAGTACCATCCCCCTCTCCCACTAAAGTGGTTCTCACATACATGTATATTGATAGATAAATATATGGATGGATAATACAGAAGACAATTTTCAATGAATGATCAGATTTGCGTTTAGTTCTAGTATTGCATTCTTCTATTGAGAGATCCATTTATCTATCAGGAACAGGTGCTTTATTGTAAACCTACATTTTTGCTTGGAGATATCAGTCAGGAAGGAAAACATTTTAATTAACCTGAGAATCAAAGCATTGTAGATTAGTTGGGATGTGAAGTTGAAAGCCATTTGAGATTAGAGTGGTGTGAAATACCAGAGCCATCAAGAATTAAATTTTCCCAGTAAAACTTCATAAAACTTTAAATTGAGGTGGAGACCATTTAGTATATTTTAAAAATGGGAAGTTTAATACATGGAGGTCTCTCACAGAAATAATAAGCTTTAGTGTTCATTTTTACTTTATATATGATTATATATATACTAAAATAAACAAAACAAAATAAACTCCTTTATTTTATTTTATTTTATTTTATCTAACACATTGTTTACCTGAAATCTGCACAAGAAACATTCTCTCGTTACTGAGAACTTGTATATATGCAAGGATGCTTCTATACTAAACAGCTCCAAGATTCTGATAATTCAGAATCTTGGAGCTGTTAATTATAGAAGCATCCTTTCATCTCTATAAATTCCAATGAACAAGTATACCTAAAGCCCCTGTCACACTGAACCAACGGATGCAAAGAGGATGTAAAACGGACAAAAAAGCTTGCCATAGACGCGATGCATCCATTGTGTACTCACTGCGTACGTCTCTCTCATACGCTCTATCTGTCAAACATCCATCTTACTGCTATTTCATCGCGCTCAAAATGTTTTGATCTGCCACAAAACTTTTTGAACGGATGAACTTTCCACCGCGTATGATCTACATCCATGACACATACAGGCAACAAACGTTCTACGTCCGTTGTCATCTGTTAAACGTCCGCTGTATCCTTTCGGCATCCTTTGCACATCCTCGCAAACAACTACATGGGCTTCTTCAGTATCATCTCTTTGCCATGGTTGATACTGACTACAAGTTCATGTACATCGATGCTTCAGGCAACGGTCAGCTTCAGATAGCCAGGTATACAACGCAGCAACCTCAAGAGTGGGCTGGAACGCAACCTCATCATGGGTTTCCCAGATCCAGACCCCCTACCCAATGACACACAAGATGTGCCCTACTTCATCGTGGGTGATGACGCCTTCTCCTCAGAACCTACCTCATGAAGCCTACACTTCAAGATACCTCACCCGTGAAGAGAGGATCTTCAACTACAGGCTTGTCCATGGCAAGATGGGTGGGGAGAACGCCTTTGGCATCCTGGCCAACAGGTTCCAGGTAATTCTCACCACCATGCAGCATCTCCCACAGACCGTGAGGAGCATTGTGGAAGCTTGCTGCATCCTGTCACAATCTCATGCACACCCACTACCCAGTGTTTGCAGAGTAGGCTTGTGGACCTCACAACAAGGCAATGGGGAACGTGGAAGCCTGGTGAATAGAGGCAAGGACTAAGCCTGATAGACACTGAGGATGTGCAAGGCCCAACAGAGCTTCACATGAGGGAAGAAGCAGCGCAAACCTCCTGAAACACTGGTGCAACTCCCCAGCTGGAAGCAGTGGAGTGGCAAGACAGGATGGTAGATGCTTAATGGATGCTTCCTTCAGCCTGATCACCACACTGATGAGATTGTGCCATGTATGTGAGTGGCCTAACAATGAATAGGCATTAATAAAGAGTTTTTTGTTTATGTTGAAATGTGTGGATCAATTGATTAAATTGTTATTGATAATAAAGGACCAATATGTGTGGCAGCTGGGAGGGTGACCATACAGTCCCACTATGCTTGCACTGGAGGTTTATCTGTCCACAGCTACCCTTATCCACAGTATCCTTACCCATCCCACAGCTTACATTCCCACAGCTATCCTTAACCCTCCCAACAAGCTATTCCCTTACCCATCCACAGCTATCACATCCCACAGCGTTCGCTGACCGAGTCGCGACACCTATCATTACCCATCCCCACAGTATCCATCCCACAGCATCCTTACCAATCCCACAAGCATGCAAGGCTTAACCCTTTTTTCAAGTTTCCCCAACACTTTTTTAGTTAAAAAAAATGAACCAAGTTTGTGAAGCAAAGATAACTTTATTAATAAAAAACTGTTAAAAGGAAATTGACACCAAGTAAAGTGGTCCTTTAAGCAAAGATAAGGTGACAGATAAGAACTCAAACTCTTTTCAGCCCTCTGGGTGTGTGCCTGGTCCCAGATGTAAAGGGGTCCAGGACTGTGGAAGGTGGCTGTGTTGCTGGAGTGCCTGGTCTGAAGGCTCATTGGGTGCCTTGGCCCTCGAGATACAACAGGAGATGGTGTGTGCAGGAAGCTCTCAGAGAGCTGACTCAGTCCCGTGAGGTTGAGAGGCACTTCCTCAAGTACCCCCCCATGGATGTTGAAGGCCCAACACTGATGACAGAAATGTTCTGAGGAAGGGTTGGCTGTGGGGTGGAGGAAAGAGGAGTTGTAGTGGGCGGCTGTCTGGTTCTGCAGGCTGGGTCAGCTGAGGCAAATTCTGTGGATCTGTGGCATCCAAGGACCTGGGTGTGGACTGGGAAGGCTGCCTCTGCTGTTGGAAGTCCTGGTAGTGGTAGGCTTGTAGGTGAGGGTGCTGAAATCTGTGAAGGGTCTGTGCACAGTTGGGGTGGAGGAACAGACCTGGAGTGGGTAGCAGCAGGTTCAGCTTGGGCCTGGGAGGGTGGTGCAGGAAGAGCTGTGATCCTCTTCCTTCATCGCCTGGTAATGGGCCTTGGGCAAGTCCATGAGGGTCTGGCTCACGTAAGTGATGAAGGGCTTGTGGTTGGAGGATGGCTATGTCAAGTGCGACCAAGCTGGGGAGGAGTCTGTGCTGGCTTTTATTGTGTCCTGATCCCAACAGGACAGTGTGTGGCTCTGTCCTCCAGTCTGCCTCTCTGCTTTGCTTTCCTGTGGAGGTGGAGCTGGGGGTGGGTGTGCGTTTGGTTTCTGGGGCTGCTTCTTCTTGCTCCATCTGAGACAGGGAATCCTCCACATCCTCTGCATGGGGAGTGCAGCTTTGGGGGGGGTCTCTGTCGTGGGCGCCCTCCGAAGAACACTACCTGGACAAGGTAGTGTCTCCATGCTGGAAGAGGAGTGGCTCTTCTGTGGGCTGTCTGAGGGGAGAGGGTTGACAGAGGGCTGCTCCTCGTAGGTGGATCTCACCCTCCAAGAAGCTGCACCCCCTGGCCATGACATAGGTCTTCTCGGTCAGTTAGCTTGACATGCGCCCTGCCCAGATCTCTCAGGTTGCAGCTTGCCATACCAGTGTGCATATGTTCCACCACCCCAGAGACATCTGAAAGTGTAGCCCAGGCTCTCCGCCTTCTCTCTCCACGCTGCCTGCTTCTGCTTGGTGTCACGATAGAGCCTGTGGCCCTTCCTCTACACAGGTATCTTCTCCCTCAGCCATTCCAGCACCTCTCCTCATTGGTCTCATAAGAATATGGAGAGTACTGTTTTTCCTTCCCCCTTTCTCCTTCCCTTGCCTCTTCCTCCCTCTTGCCAGGGCCTTCAGGGCCCTTTCACACCAGCAGCACCAGCAGGAGAAGCAGCAGCGCAGCAGGAGAAGCACCAGCAGCACCAAAGCAACACAGCAGTAGCAGCAGCAGGAGAAGCCCAGCAGCAGCAACAACCAGGGAGCAAACAGCAGCTGCAGCTTCAGAGTCAGCGCCAGGGGTGGGATGGTGGGTTCTTCCTTATTCCAGGGCTGGCCGGAGAAAGGCACAGGCTTTCCTCTTCTTCCCCATGGTGTTTCCCTCAAAGATGATCTCTGGCAGCAAGGTCTTTCCTCTGATGGTGACCTGCTTTGCGAGCTGCCATCCTTTTATATCCGCGGAGCTTACCACAATTCATCCTCCCCTGCATGCGAATGAATGCTTTGCATCGCCTACGCATCCCCTATGCATTCTATAGGCGTCCGTGATGCATCCGCATTATCCCGCTACGCCTCGCGATGCATCCGTTCCTTCCGCTACGTTCCCGCTTCACTGTTCTTCGCCCCGAAGCCCGCTAAGGCTTCCTAACAAAACGTCACTTTACATCCCCGCTAATCCTCCCCACATCCATTCCTTTTCCGTTGTTATCCGCTCTGTTTATGCAAATTTGTGCAAATTTGGGGCACTTTTGAGAGCGGATAACAACGGATGGAAAATTTGCCCATCCGCTGTGTCCTTTTTACATACATTTTGCATCCATTGGCCAGTGTGACCTAGCCATAGAGTAACTTCAGCTGCTAATATCCACATCCCAACAGGAATAACCTGTTAAGAGAAGGATGAAACCTGAGCCCAGAACAGGTAAACAGCATTTTACTTCTTTTCAAACTCCACATTTTCTTTCTTTTTCAAGCATTTTCTTTCATTTTCTTTCATTCAGACATCTCCTTCTGATATTCTGTTATCTTTTCTTTTAACACGTATAACGTATTAACAGTGAAACGGAGTGGATTTTTTTCCCCAGTGGTCAGATCTCCATTCTTTCAAAGGACTTCTGAAGTTAGAATAAGGATCATACAAAATTTGGACCAAAGCTACTTGGGATTCAAGGTTCATAGATTGCCCACTATTCAGGCAAATCTCCTTTGCCAGAAATACTATAGCTGCATTCATATAACTCAGTTAGAAGTGATCTACTGATGAATGCAGAAACAAAGACATTCTCCTTTTAAACTTTTATATTTCTGTGTTGTTCATCTTTGGGAAGAGAGAGAGAAAGAGAGAAGAAATGCATTTTGAATTTCAAATGTTCTTAAGTATTGCCAGCAATATTTAGGAATATTATTAAAATGCAAATGAAGGATAGAAATAAGAAAAAGGAAAGTGTTAAATTTGTTTTTCAGTGACTGGTCTTTAACCTAGAAGATCTGCTTATATATTTCAGCATTTTCTGAAGAATAAAAGTAAAGCGCTTTTTTTTCATTTATTTGTAACATTTTTATCCTGTCTCTGCTTCTCAAAAATAAAAGCAAAGAAGGCACGTTACTCAGTTCAAGTGACTATTTGACACAAATGGACACACAAACATGTTAATCTTAATTGTTTCTATGTATATTATTTGTTTTATTGATACCTCATCTTCCTTTCAGAATTTTAAAATAGTATATAATGTTCTTATAATTTTATCCTTATAACAACAATTCATTGAAATGCTGGGAAATAGTCATCCAGCCTAATGTGGCTGAAAATGGACCCAAACCTCCTTCTCCCTCCCATTCAATCTATAACTTATGCTTACTGACTCTCATATTCAACTAATTGACTGTGTATGTGTCATCAAATTAGTGTCAACTCATAATAACCACATAGACTTTTCTCAGACCAAACTGGTCCTTCATGTCTTCCAGGAGTGCACTCATTACTCCTATAATCTAACTTCTGAGGGCCATGATCTTCTCCTTTTTTTCTACTTTGTTAACAAAGACTTCCCAAGGAATAAGTTTCCATCATGTATCCAAAATATGATAATATGAGCCTGATCATTTGTGCCTCAAGTTAGAATTTTGGATTGACATTTATCCATTAATGGATTTCTTGGCTATGCATGGCACTTCCAGGGATCTTCTCCAAAACCAAAGATCAAAATTGTCAGTGTTCCAACTATCAAATTCCAAACTAATAAATTCCAAGACAAGCATTTTAGAGTTTCATATTGGCACATAAGGGAAAATCCAAATTTGAGAGTTCCGGGTTTTCCCTTCCCAATAGAAGTTCAAAGATCCAACCCCTGCTCCCACCAGTCCATCACATGGTCCAATCAAATGTCATCCCAACTGGAGACAATCCTCCAGACACTCCTCTCCAGATGCAAGGTGTCCTTGACTTTCTAAGAAAGAATTTTGTTGAGTCTAATCTTCCATCGCTCTGTGAAATCCCCCTTCCCAAATTCCCCAGAATTAAATGTGGCAGCTTTGAAGCTTCAAGTAATATGGCTTCCAAGGCTGACATCAATACTCTTTTTATTTTACTATTTCAAAGTGCAACTCTCACTAATACAGAGCATCATGAGTAAAATAACTACCTGCACAATTCTTTGTAGGTACAGATACATCAAAACACATGAATATCTTTTCCAAGAGTTTTCATACTCTAACAAGAGCTAATCAGTGTCATATTTATTGACTGCCAATTAGTTTATCATTTGCTACTTGATCCTAAAAAGCAAATGGCATCCTAAATGCTAAGTCTGATTGCTGTACCTATAAATATTTACTTGGACTTTTTTACATAGTTGAACTTTTTTTTCATTGTGCTGTTTGGCTTTCATTATTAAAACTTGTACATTATTTGGATTTTTAGCTATCAAAGTAGTCATCTGTATCATGAAATTTATTGAACTTATTTATTGAGTTTATATATGGCATGTTGAGTGCCATCTGACCTGAGGATCCTATCATCTGGATGCTATAATTAGGAAATGCATATTTTAGTCAAATAAATTTTGTTTTTGTTCTTCTGCACTGACAAATGATAGCAGTTTATGTGAATTATGTTCCTTTCCATGCAAAAATGAAGGAATGGTTTTGTTCTATGTCTAAATTGCAGAATTAATAATGTAACCTATGCCTGACCCAGGCCTCCAGTTGTGTAATTTGGGAGGGGATGCAAGCTTTATTTAGGCATCAATGTTTATCAGATTAAAGGCAGAAGTGGGGACATTTTTTTCCTTGCAATATAATTATAAAAGTGAAATACAAAGCATTGTGGGAGAGTTCCATAAGATTCAGGCTACTGAATTCTGTAATATTTAAAATGAAGCTTAGTCATTTATGTGTGAAAAAGAAAATTTCTGGCCAATTGAAAACCTTGAGAAACAGGAAAAACATTCAGAACAAATTCTGAATGCAAGAAGTGTTCTTATTATTTTTATTAGAAATATTAAGGTTATGCAATCAGCACTAATCCAATTCAGTTTATCAGTTCAGGACATTGATATAATCTAATTTCAGGATTCAAAACAATTTGGAAAAGTTAGCTGATTTAATTTTCTGTTAATTTAGAAAATATAGTGTTGTCATGCACAAAAGTCCCCCAGATCTTCTGCAATTGATTCTGCTACATCCTACTTGATTGAATGATTTAATACAATCTTTTAATTTATTCAGAAATTTCATGTGGAGATGTATCAAACCAGCTTCTAACTGAATCTCCAAGATGAATCTGACTATAGCCTGAAGAAACAATAAATCTAACATTGGATTACTTATGGACCATTTGTCATATATAAATAAAAAGTTATGGATGACAGAAAATTGCCCTTCATTTTCTGCCTCAGATCAAATAATAATTGCTATCTCACCCAAGGAAATTCATTCCAAAGTGCTTATTTAAATATCTATGGAGATTCTCGGTCATCCAGGTCAAGGTTGCCTCAGAGGTGCTTTTTCCAAAGGCAGAACTTGGATGAGAAGCTAAACATCTTCAAGGACAAACGAAGAAAATCCAGTTGCCTTTGAACAAAGCATTTTGGGTCAGCCAAGGGAAGTAGCCATGTTAATTTGTAGAACACCTTAAACACAAACTGAAGAGCTTTGTAGCACCTTGGAGACTAACCTTCACATAAACCTTTATAGATTCCCATCTTTGGAACTCCCAAAGAAGATTTTATCTTTATCTATATTATCTATATCCATATTTCTATATTTCTATCTATCATCTATCTGTCATCTATCTATCAACTAGCTCTATAGCTAGCCAGCTACCTAGCTTGCTAGCTATCAGATAGATAGATAGATAGAGAGAGATGATAGATATGTATGTATGTTTGTATGTTTGTTTGTATGTATGTATGTATGTCTATCATCTATCTCTATAGCTAACTTTCAGATAGAAAGATAGAGGTGGTATATGATAGATCTCTATCTGTCTGTCTGTCTGTCTATCTATCTATCTATCTATCTATCTATCTATCTATCTATCTATCATCTATCTATTTATTTAGCTAGCTATCTCTATAGGTGAAAAATGCATATAACTATTACATTTCAGTTGCAAGTTCCAATCCTTGGCAAGAATGTGTTCTCTGCCATAGTCTTATCTGATTCTTTCAAGGGAAAGAGAGGTTTTGTCCTTACAGTAACTCCCAAACTGACACTGAGATGATATTGCTACCCTTGGAAAGGTGTATACAACTTGACTTTTGATGGAAGACAGGCAAATCCCAGAGAGGGCAAAGAAAAGGAAAAGAGTTATTTTGTTTAGGTATCCAATTGTATGTTTTACTACTAGTTGCTCTTTGGAAGTTGATAAAATTCAAAACCAGAATAGAAAGTTGTGAAATGAAAACAAACAGACAATAACATAACAATTTAAATGGCAACACAGAGCAGATTTTCTATTGTTTTATATTTTTAAGCTTACTAATACTCTACCAACCATTGGGCTGATCTTTATTTACTTTTCACAATGCCTTTTGAACATTTAACCAGTCTTAGACATTTACCTCTATCAGTTTAAAAAGCTGCTTAAATGCATTGCTCCCTGATGCCCTGCAAGCTGTTTGTTCACTGTTTCAATGGATGATATTTAAAAAAAAAAAATACCCATGAAAACAGTTTTGGATCATTCAGAAAAGCCATCTAATAATTTTTAAATATAAAACCAATGAATCGGTATTGCAAAATTAAACCATAATTAGAGATCCTTAGGTAAGAAATGATGTGTTACATGTAAGACAGAGTGTACATCAATATTACAAAAAGGATCAATGTTATTCTAATTTGACTTTCTTGGCTGATGTGTTTCTTCTCTTATGCATTTTCCACCAAGCTCACTCAGTATTTGACTGCTTTCCAAACACATGCGAGCCTGCAGAAACAATAAATAAGTAGAAAAGAATTCAATTTGGCAAAATGCATATTATGCACATTTTTCTTAGGGTTTTATGGTAAATATTTATAAGCACTCGAGGTATTTGAAGTGTGCAGCTCTTTGAAAACTGGCACGGGAATTAAGACCCATTTTCTCTTGCTCTGTGTCAAATGCTTTGCTTGCTTGCTTGCTTGCTTGCTTGCTTGCTTGCTTGCTTGCTTGCTTGCTTGCTTGCTTGCTTGCTTGCTTGCTTCTCACTATCTCTTTATTGGATCTGAATTAGAAGGCTGACACCACAGTTTCACACATTTAGCAACCATTTAGCAACCACATTTAGCAAAATGAATTTCATTCATTTTAATGAATGAAAATGTGGGTAAAAACTGCAGCATCTGAAACTAGTCCCATCAAGATGCTCAGTCTGTTATCTAATTCTCTAACATAAATCCCGATGCTGTAGTTCAGGGGTTCCCAACCTGGGGTACTCGCACCCCCTAGGGGTATGAGATGATATTCCAGGGGGTGCGAGAAAAGTCCAGGTAAATAATAAGATATTGGCTATATGTTGGCATTTTTATTTTCTTTTGCAATGGACTAACTTTGTTTTCATTTTAGAGTTAAGTATCATTATTTAGTGGCCGTCACATACATAGCTGAAAAGATTCAATCCTGCCATATATGTAATAATTAAATAATTCAATCCTACGATATATTTACCATATATTTCAGGGGGTGCGAGGTTCGAGTAAAATTTCTTTAGGGGTGCGGGTCAAAAAAAAGGTTGGGAACCACTGCTATAGTTGGATAATTAAATGCACTTTACAGGAGTTCAATATGAGAATGGAGTAGATTGAAGAGGTGAAAATGTTGGGGTGAAAACACAGATCTATTTTCCCTTCTTGTATATGTAGGCCATGGGAATACTTACACAGAGCTACCAAAGATTCTCCCAATATGCATTTTTTTATTTCATTCATATTTTTACATTCCTAGACTCTTTCAAGGGGTTATCAGTTATCATATTAACATGTAATATATTTGTTTTGGCTTTGGCTTTTGCTGAAACGTGGTTTTTACTGGGATGTGTGTCAGTGTTGGGATTCAAATTTTTTACTACCGGTTCTGTGGGTGTGGTTTGGTGGGCGTGGCAGGGGAAGGATACTGTAAAATCTCTAGTCAGAGGTGGTATTTGCGGGTTCTCTGAACTCCTCAAAATTTCCTCTATTGGTTCTCCAGAACTGGTCACAACCTGCTGAATACCACCTCTGATATGTGTAGGTTTTATATTATATTTGCAGACAGCAACAAATTAGAGTTTGAAGCCTGACCATTATGAAGCTTTTCAAATTCCAGAAATGGTCTTGAAAAAGATTTTACATAAAGCTCTTAAAGAACCAAAAATGTGCATGGCCCTGATACAGTGAGGCAATTCTTGTTTATACATTTGTATACCCCTTCTGGAAACTCTGCATACTGAATATGTTAACTTAGTTCATATTGTGGGATCTTTCTAGATTGCCAAACCAGTACCTCCATATACTTATCATACTTCAGAATTGAAAAACACATCTAAAAAGGCAATGATTTTATCCATTGTCTTTTCCCCCCAAATTACTGATAAACTCAACATTCTGCTATAATTTATAGTTCCAATCGTAGCATGATAGTGATTATTTTTCTTTTTATGTTGTCCTTCCCCCAGAAAACCCCAGGGAAGCATATTCCTTCATTTTGTATTTCTCACAGTGATTATTATATTGAAATTAATCCTACATGGTATCTATGTAAACTTTCTTCTGATGTTCCTAAGTTTTATTTCCAGTATTGCTCAAAAAACGAAATGCCTAAATGATACCTACTGCCTCTTCTTTTGGTTGATCTTGGGTCACAAAATAACGATTTATTCCTTGGAAGTTTTCTTTATCTCCAAGATGCTACATCTTGTCCTTTCATGATCTTTATCTCAACCCTCTGCAGCAAACTCTCAGATGCAATAAACTGTATTTGCCAATATTTACTGAACACAGTGTCCTAAGAAATGTAGTAAAATAAGGGGCTTTGGGGCTGCAGCATATTGCTGTTTGTCAGTTGATACAAGCGTGCGACTCAGCATGATATTTTAGGAAAGCACTTGTGAGATCAGAAGTATGGAAAAACCTTTAATATATATCAAAGTTTTCACACTCTGCTTTTCACAATTGCTCAAATTAATGCATAGAAATGGGAATAACAATTCCTATGCTATACAAACCGTAGCCTGATACCAATACACCATTCAGTTCAGAATATTGTGCTGATGGAATGCTACCCATTTGTCCATCTATCCATCCATCTAGCCATATATTTATGTAGCTCAATCTTATACAGAATAAAGAAAACAAAGAAAGAAAGAGAGAAAGAAGAGAAAATGAAAGTGCAGGAAAAAAGGAAAAAATAAATAGAACGAGGAATCTTCCAATTTCCTTTGCAGCAAATGCAAGTATGATGATAAATTTATCTCTAATTCTATTATTACAAAAAAATTATTTTTTTTATCCTTTTTCCCTAATCATCAAAACCACAAGTTATAAGTGAATTTTTTTCCATTTCATGCAAAATGTCTTTAAGTGGTTTCCAATCAGTAATGAAATGCTATGTATCAACAAGGGATCCCATGATAGCAACCAGAATCCTGTCAGGCTGCAAGGAAATCATAGTTTTATTAAAATTCATATTTTCCCTTCAAAAGTTATTGTCATTGTCTTTGTTGCACTAGAATTTAGCTTGTGTTCTCCCAATTACAGGGGTAATAGCTTCTGTTTAGCCAACAGCAAGGACAGCTGCCTCCACAGGGTAATCTTTTCCAATGAGAAAAATGCAGATACCTCACATAGAATAAATCATTTTTGACTCCCAAAATTTCATACATAATTCACACTCTTAGGCTGGTTAATCTCTAGCATGGCTTACTGAAGGAGAATAAACCATGCTAGAGATTAGCCAGCCTTATTTCTGCTGCCAAATGGAAGTGTACAGGATGAGAGGACATTATAAGAAGCCTGGGGTTTCAGTAAGTTGTATAAGTTAGTGTGCTCTGGATTGCACAGTCCCATGTCTCTTTCTACATTCCTTATATGTGATACAAAATTCACCATGTATGAAGTCACAGTCTTTTTATCGTCAAGTAGAAACTTGTATTAATCCAAAACTTTTTTCTAATAATATTTTATCCAACTCCACAACTCTCCTCATCACATCAATTCTCTTCTTTGGTACAAAGGTACTGTGCGGCAGCCTTACTATGGAGTCACTTGGGCCTATTTTATCACAATCAGCCCATACAGTAGTACAATCCCATGCTGTGAGGGGTGAAAATAAGCACCTTTGTACCTGCAGAAGATTCCATGTTCAGTCCATGTGATTTGTAAGCAAGGCTAGAAAAGCCCCTGCCAAAAAATCCTGAAGAGTTACTGCCAGTTATTGTTGACAATACTAGGCTAAATAAAATAATGTATTGGTTCAGTATAAGTCAGATTTCTAAATTGCTGACCCCTTATGAAAGAGTATTGGGAAAGACTTACTCACATGTTCCTGCTGTATAGGATCATACAGGACGTTATGTTCTACTAAGGCTTGAGTAATGATAGTGTTATCAGTGTTATCTTAGGATAAGATCATACAAGATCATAGAATAGCAGAGTTGGAAGGGACCTTGGAGGTCATCTAGTCCAACCCCTTGCTGCAGCAGGAGAGCCTATTCCAAATATTAGCCTCTACCTAGGATCCAACTCACAGCCTCCTGATTGTGAGGCAAGAGCTCCATCTCTAGGCTACCAGAGCTGGCAGAAGAGATGATGTAGCATGATTGAAGACATCTTTAAACACATCTTTAAACTGGGAACCTAATAATTTTTACAGGTATGGTCAATAGGTTCAGAACTTCAAGAATACTAAGGTTATTAGGTTAGGGGACTCAATTTGCATAACTATATAACGTCTTCTTTCAGTACATACAGTAGATTAATCATCTATACACCAATTTCAGTGTTAAGATTATGTTTAGTTTATATTCTAGAATACTTGTGTGTCCACTCACGTTAATAATTATTGCTCCTCAAACCAACTATTGATAAAGGAAATTCCTGTTAATTATCTCCTATTAATAACTAATCTCCTATTAATAATTAATAGGAGATAGTTAACAGACACTTCCTTTATCAGAATTTATTGATTATTTATTATACCCTCCACAGGTTTTTAGGATGATATCCTTCTGTGAGGAAAGTAAACAATTCTAAGGAGTCAGTTTTATGCCTGCAGGATAAGGATTTCAATCTAAATCCTCAATAGTATGATTCCGAAACTAATATACTTTAGGGACAATTTTAACTGCCATTCCTCATTTAACATATAACATACTAATTAAGTGCAACAAGCATAAGAAAGTAATTTATTTACTTGTGAATGTTGATATACTATATTTTTTAATAGACATTAGGGTTCAGTTCAGGACAAGGGAAATTCAAAATAAAGCAGAGTAGTTAGTTTTAAAAGGGCTGATCCATAAAAGGCCTACACAGAATCCATAATGCTGCAAAATAAAATGGCACCTCACATCATCAACATATAGTTTGAGATGTCAGGTTGTGTTTGATTGCTTAATTATATATCTCTGAATTTAATTAACTCATTAAAGTTTAATTTACAGAGATATCTTGAGTCTGGGAAAGCTTATACTATAACTACAATTTATATTTATTGGTTTGGTTCTACCAATTAACTTCATATTACGTGTGTATGTAATATATTCTTATGGAGTCCATAGAGAGGAGCCTGTACTCTTAGCAGCTGGCAATTGAAGAAGAATACTAATGGTTAATTTCTGCCTGAATAAGCAGTCCAAGGAGAGCTGCTAATAGCCAGGAATACACCCATTCTGGTTTTTTGAGTAGGCACAAGTCACAAATTTATGCAAGGACCACTTACACATCTGACTGCTTTTGGTATCTTATTTTGTAAAATAATTTATTTGCCCAAAGAAGAAAAAAGTATTTGAAAAAGAAATTAAAATTAAACTAAAACATGGCATTAAATATAATTATATCAAATATTATTTACTTTTTGAACAACCAATGCAAAGTTGACTATAAGAGGCCTTTCTGTTTCTTCTGTTTGTCACATAACATCCTCATGTTTGTCTATTATTGTCAGTCTTTTGGTGTAGACCAGAGGTGGTATTCAGCAGATTCTGGCCACTTCTGGAGAACCAGTAGCAGAAATTTTGAGTAGTTCGGAGAACCGGCAAATACCACCCTTGATTGGAGATTTTACAGTATCCTTCCCCTGCCATGTCCACCAAGCCAGGCCCACAGAACCGGTAGTAAAAAAAAATGAACCCCACTACTGGTGTAGACCAGACTGAAACATCAAAGTTGAGAACACTAAAACTACCTTTGCAACAGTGGTGAATATCTGTAACCCGGATGTAGGATGAGAGTGAATGTTCATTCTCCGAGTTTGTGGGTTGGTTTCCAAGTGTTTCATTATCAGGCTATGTAACATCTTTAGCGGACTTTAGGGAATGTCGTGTCAATGTTCATCTGTTAAGGGCTACAGTTTTGGGTGTGTGTCAAGTGAGGGTCTTGTGATGTGTCAGTTCTGAGTCATCAGTGAGTCTTGTGATGGGTCTTGTGATGGGTTTTCAGATCAGGGTCATTGGGAGGTCATCAGATCAGGGTCATTGGGAGGGTTGTTGCATAGGTTGGTCGAGGATTGGTGCTGTCTCTTGTTGGCTGTACAGTTGATTTGGATTCTGGGGGTTCGTAGGCTGGTTGTAGATCAATGTGTCCGTTGATAGAATTGCTTGTGCAAGGCCAGGCTTTGAAGAACTCATGAGTGTGGTGGGTGGTAGTGTGATCAATGATTTTTGTGTTGAACTGGTGCTGTTTGGTGTGAGTGTGAGTAGAGATTAAGGATTTGGGTTCGTGGCATTTGACTGCCAGCTGATGTTCGTGGCTCTTGGTTTTTCTTGAAGTTACAGTAACAAAATCTTGCAACTTTGAGATTTAATTTTTTTCTGCGTTTCTTTCCATGCAGCACCTGGCCAGATTACACCATTTGTCAGCTTCTCCTAACAGATTAAATTTGGTTGGGTTCTGATCTTTTTCATAGAGAATTATCCTGGTGACAGGCAGGCAAATGGCTAGGCAGCATCTCAAATCTTTTAGATGCAGTCTAATCCTGGGCTGACAACAATAAGGTGGCATTAACCCTTTGCCTCCACTATGAACCTGAAACTAAATCTAGCTATATCAATCTGTTTGTGTTCAAAGGAGGAAAAAAAAGGTTGATATAAAGGAAGTTTTTACAGCACAAATAGCAGATATGAGAAAGGGTTAAACTCACTGTTCCCTACATCAAAACATCATGCCATTAGTTTTAAAAACACATTCAGGTATTGCATTTGATTTGGTCCTAGAATTTTAGAAGGATTTCAAAATTCATTGCATACTGCCTTGCTTCTGGGATAATGAAAATTCCACAAATATGCTTTTCTGTTTTTTGTTTTGTTTCATCTTTTCTTTTGATAGAGCTTTTCTTCCCTTCAAAGTGCTCACTGCATTGCCCAAACTCTAGGTATCCATTCTTTGATTTCCATTATAGACTCTACTCTTCTTTGTAGGATAATCCCCATAAGAACCATGTGTTCTTCTTCTAAATATAGCCATCATAACTGGGAGAGCTGTTTTGTTTGCTTCCATCACCTTCTCTTACAATAACGCACTGACTTAAAAGCATCCAATTGTTTGTCTACTGGATACAATTTTTTTCTTTAATAATCCCAATACAACTGTTGGTGATATTAAAGAAAAGAAAGATAAAGTTCATGAAGACAATCTGAATATCACTTTGAGTAGCGACTTTAAACTTCAGTCATTGTATACAAAAATGCAGATAAAATGGCAAGCATCCCTAGCAAGCTTTAGCACTTTCACATCATTGGATTACAATATTGCAATCCTTAACATATTCACTATCGTACAGTAGAGAATAAACTCCACTGAAAATGTTAAATTTGCTATGTTCTGAAGATAATGCCTTAGTTGGTATTTTCCCTAATATTCACAGAAGTCTTTCCTCCATGAAGAAACATTCAGAATAGAATACAATTCTTTATAGAATAGAATAGATTTCTTTATTGATTTGACACACAAGAAATTTGTCTTGGTGCAAATGCTCTCAGTGTACATAAAAGAAAAGATACTTCGTCAAGAGTCAAGAATCATAAGATACAACATCAAATAATAGTCATAGGGTACAATAAGCAAACAAATAATACAAGGAAACAGTCAATATAAATTGTAAGGATACAAGTGACAAAGTTACCATCATAGAGTCACAAGTTGGAGGAGTGATGAGAAGATTAATAGTAATAGTAGTGCCGACTTTGTAAATAGTTGGACAGTGTTGAGGGAATTTTTTGTTTAGCAGAGTGATGGCATTCGGGAAAAAACTGACCTTGTGTTTAGTTGTTCTGATATGCAGTGCTCTTTAGTGTCATTTTGAGGGTGGAGTTGAAACAGTTTATGTCCGGGATGTGAAGGGTCTATAAATATTTTCACAGCCCTCTTTTTGACTCATGCAGTACACAGATCCTCAATGGAAGGCAGGTTGGTAGTATTTGCTTTTTCTACAATCCTAATTATCCTCTGAATTTTGTGTCTGTCCTTTTGGGTTGCAGAATCAAACCAGACAGTTATAGAGATGCAAATGACAGACTCAATAATTCCTCTGTAGAACTATATCAGCAGCTCCTTGGGTAGTTTGAGTTTTCTGATTCAAAAACATAATTCCATTATTTAAAATGTGAGATGTTATTGTACAATAATATTTTTAAAAATATTGATACGGATTGGTTATTATTTAATTTTTAATGAACTTTGAATGCTTTCATATTTTTTCCATGGCAGAGCAAAAGCACCTTTGACAGCTACATGATCAGGAACAAGTGAACAGATGAAATATTTTTCAGCTTGAAGATTCAGGAGTGGAAAAAGTTGTATATAACACAGTTCTGTTTGTCATTAAGGATTTTTTTTTAATCTGCTAGGGGGAAAAGGCATGTAGAGAAAGCATAGAGAAGCACAGATATCATTCATTTTCAAAACTTGCAAACATCCAAATATCCAATGCTCTCTGCTTATGTAGGAAAGATGTATCATTGCCCGCTGCATTTGTCTGCAGTTTCCTGTAGTTCTGGAACCCCTCCAAATGTCTTTCTGTCTGCAGTAGAAGCTTAGGGACTGCAGTGGAGGGATTTGCCCATTGTACTTGATACAACATGTGTTCATGGACAAGTCTATCACAGCCTTCAGGTTTGTAGCCAGTTTAAAGAAGCCAGTTCCATGCTGTAATGGTTAAAACGTTGTTTGTCTCTGTTTCACTAGAATGATTATAGGAAGTTATCTATGCAATGCAAGGATTTTGTGGTGGGCATCTTGGATCTCTGCAGAGACACAGAAGAAGTGGAGGCTATTCTGAATGGTGATGCGAGTGTACAAACATGGCCTGAACATCCCCGTCCAAGTTTGAGCAGAATCAAGCTAGCCATTAAATATGAAGTCAAAAAGGTGAGTATTCTCTTGCTTGTTTCCTTGATGCATGCTGAAAGTCAGATTAAAAATTGGATTTCTTCATGGATTACCTGCTCAAAGGACTGCATGTAGACAAAACACATAGAGCTTAAACTAATGGCAGAGACTAAAGGTGAAGGATGGTAGCAATTGCAAGATAGGAGGAGATTGTGGGTTGTGGTGAAAGATGGTGACACTTAACTGTGGAACCTACTTTGAAAGTAGTTCAATGACATTTTAGGAATAGATGCATTTTGCAAACTCTCTCTCAACTTTTTTTAATATAAGGCTTAGTTGAGTAGTTGGATAAGGCAGGAAAGAACCTGTAGATAAATCTGTGAAGCATTTTTATCTAACTCCTGGTGATTCTTGTGACTTTCTATTAATACACAGTAATCCATTCAATTTAGAATGAAAAGAAAACAGTGCTGAGCTGTAAAATAGAGTTGTTTACCATGTGGAAAAAAATCTTGATAGTATTTCAATACAGTATAACTTTACATTTGTTGTGAAAAATATTATTCCTGTCTGCATGTTAAAGACCTAAAGGACAATAACATATATTCAAAAGCTACTTAAATTGGAAGTAATGCTAATCAGTTGCCTACAGCCTGCAATCTCCAAATAGTTTTGTCTAATAATTGTTGAGGATAATAGGAGTTGCAATCAAACCCATTTGGAATTTGCCAGAGTGGGTGGACATTGCCCAGATGGATTTTTTTTTAGACCAACTTGATTTATTACAGAAGTTTATGTTCTACTTTCTTCTTTGATGATATTTAGGATCTGGAAGAGAGAGGTTGTTTTTGGTATTTTTATATTGCAATATGTCTTTCCTTTATTTTCTGCCGTCACACATCAACAAATATACCTCTATATAAAGGAAGGATGCAATCTTTGTTTATCTCTTCTTATAAATCAGTCTCTGGGGCCCAGTGCAGCACAAAAGCAGTGGATCTTGATTAAAATAGACAGGCTCAGAATAGCGCTTCAGAGACTCAAAGAGAAAATTGTAACATCATCATTGAAAAGATTCATTAGAATTGTTGCACAGGAAAGCCCTAGAACCTTCTCCCACTTCATCAACTGTGGCCAAGGAAGCTAGCTATCATTGTCTTTCTCATTGCTGATAAATTTTGACCAAATCCATATCTCCTGGATTAATGTGCAAATTTAACTAAACCAAAATTTGCCTTTTCATTTCCAGAATATTCTGATGCACTTCTCCACTCACCCCCCTCTCCAAAAAAAAAAATTAAATGATTTTTAAACTGTGGATTTTAAGAGGAAAAAATATTTTAAAATATATAATTAATTGGGAATTTTCATAGTGAAATCTTTAAAAGGAAAACAAATGAATGCAGAAATAATCCTAAATGGTTTTATGGTTAAATAGAAGAGAAATTCAGAGAACTAACCTTGGACTGAAAAAGCCACTTTGATTTCTAATTGGGGTTAAAAAAAACTGCTGGAGATTATGAATGGAGTGGTGGAGCTAATGGAAGCTAGGTGTCCTCAGCTATTATAGGTCCTAATCATTAAGTTTAATGTGGTTTCTTCATGTAACAAAATCGTGGACTAGAAGCCAAGAACAAAATTCTTAACTTTTAGACCATAAACCTTTGCTTTAGTCCATAAACTGCTGGAAATGCAAGTTCTTTTCTAATTTAAGTCAAGGCCTGGAAAATAATTTCCTGTGCTGGAAAACGATAAGAGAAAAGGGGGTAGGAGATGAGAATGGTAATATTATATTGAATAATTAGGTTGAACTCAATGTGGTTTTCCATATCACAGACAATTATAATGAGGCTTTAATTACCTATTGTGTAAAATCTCTTCTGGGTTTATAAACCATGGTTTGGGTTTAGGCTGATGTCTACAGTACTGTTGGTATTTTTAACAAGTTACGATTAAAAGAATTGTGATTTAGCATGATATGTAAAACTATGACCAATTAACAGGTCATTTTTAAAGCAAAAACAGGTGCCCTGTAGCCAGAATTAGGCATAGAGCTCAGGGGAGAGTATATAAGAGTTGTGGTGGCACAGTGGTTAGAATGCAGTACTGAAGGCTATTTCTGCTGACTGCCAATTGCCAGCAGTCTGGCAGTTTCATTCTCACTGGTTCAAGGTTGACTCAGCCTTCCATCCTTCCCAGGTCAGTGAAATGAGAACCCAGATTGTTGGGGGCAACATGCTGACTCTGTAAATCGCTTAGAGAGGGCTGTAAAAGCACTTTGAAACGGTATATAAGTGGTGCTGGGCATATTTCTTAAAGTTTGATGGTTAGCCAGTTAGTTCATTGGTATAAACAGAATCCTGCATTTTTCACTACACCAAGTATCTTCAGTGGACTGTGGAGTTGAGGGGATGGTTGCAATTTATTCTGTACCCTACAAGAGTCTGCAACAGCTGGCAGACTAGTGGGCTCCCACAGTGCTCACTGACTCCAAAAAAGGGAGGCTGCAAACTGAAATAACTAAGCAGAAGAAAATAATAAATTGATTGCTTCGAAGTAGGAAAAGCTTGTCAGAGCATTTTAAACAGTTTAATCATGGATACATGATTTGCAAATTGATCACTTCTTTTCCTGAGCTTGTTTTCTTTCTTCTGATTAATTATTTGTACAATATACTATGATTATGGATATTGGTTTACTGGAAGTGAACTTAGAAAGTGCTCCCAATTTTATAGTTAACAGCTGTTCCCTCCTTTCCTTCTAACTCTTTCCACCTGCTTATTGCTGCCTTAGCAGCTGTGCCCAGACTTTCTCTTCCAATTATCAAAGCAATTCATTCCAACTCTTGCACTATAAGCTCCTTCATTTTAATTATCCTTTAGAGACCCTGGATAGACCCAACGGCAATGTTTTAAAATAGGCCAGGCAGGAGAATTATATTCCTGATTTCTAACTATTTATTTCACTAACATCCCAGTGTATTTTTTTTTTTTTGCAAAAAGAATTGTAGCTTGGTAATCAATCCCCTGCTTTAAATACCAAACTTTCCTTTAGCATCTCCAATTAAAGGACCAGGGAACTGAAGTGAAGTATTTGTGGTCCTCCTGGGTCAGCTTCTTTTTAAAGGAAGTATGGTAGCTTGCAATTTCAGAGCTTCTGGCAGCTCATAAATCCTTATGTTACGTCCACCAGGCTCCTTTCAGAATACTGAATGCAGATTCAGTCCTCATATGCTATCCCAAACTGCCACCAAAATTACAGGTTGCCTTTGACTTATGACTGCAACTGAGCCCGGAATTATAGTTATAAATCAGTGTGGTTGTAAATCAAGGCATCACATGACCAGACCTGATTTTTCAACATTAATATCAGAAGTAATTAAGCAAACACTGCAGTCATTAAGTGAATTAATTTTCCCAATGGGTGTTTTTTGTTTAAAAAACAAATGAATGCCAGAAACCAGCAAAAAATGTTCCAAATTGCCATTGTGTGACTATGGGACATTGCAAATAACCATATAGTTGAGCCAAGCCTCCAAAATGTAACCACATGACTGTGGGGGAGTATATGCGCAGCAGTAATAACTTTTAAAATGGGTCATAAGTATCTTTTGGTAGATGGTCATAACTTTGAATGGTTGCTAACTGATCAAGTTGTAAGTTGAGGATTTGCAGTACAATTATACCGCTTTTTCTGGTGATCGTTCAGTTAGCATATGGAGCTTTCACACAGTTTGGAACAGGGTTAATATACCACTACTTTGTTGGCTGGGCTAAAGCTAGTACATTCAGAATAACGAAGGAATGTTAAGACAGCCATGGCACAGAATAAAATAGATTCAAATAGAAAACATGAGCTATGCAGGCCACTTGTTATAGCTGGAACACAACAATGAAATGTACTGAGTTGAGTGGGTGATACGGTCTTATTTGCATATCGCTGAAGGGTAAGTTACTGTTTTTAAAACTCTCTCTCTAACATTTTTGCCTGAGTTAGCATTGCCATTTAAAAACACCAGGTATTGCCACTGCTCATTAGACATCAAAACTAGCTTCTTTAAAAGCTCATTGACAGGCGTTCATAGAAAAAACATAAACTAAGTATGATCTTCTACCCACATTATCCATGCTATCCTCTGCATTATAACAAGATTAGAACTGCCTCCTAATACTTTTCCACACGCAAGAGGAGGTCAAAAATGATGGTGACTCAACAGGCCAAGATTCTGAGATTGATATTGCTCATTGTGGTGAGCAATATGAATAAGGGCACCTTGGAGTAGTGTGCTTTTTCCACTGAAATTCATGTGCATGAAAATAGTAGACTTCTGGATTACTTGGGAAGCTTATCAAAGAGATGAAAAATGAAGCAGGATATTGATTTCCAGCTTCTGGCAATCTGTATGTTTCTTATCAATTTGTTTCAGGTAGGGGATGGGTCAAAGTTCGCTTCTGTGTAATTTAAAGACTAAGATAAAAATTATATATCTAAACACATCATCCTATCCAGTTTCTACCTGTCCATATTCTTAATTCATTTAATTCATTTATTTCTTTTAATGCATGGGTGTCCACTCGATCATGTCATGTGATGTCACATGACGTATCATGACATTTTTTGCATTTTCAGAGCCAGGGTAGGTGTGGCCTGCATGTGACATATCTGGTCCACAAGCTGCCAGTTTGACACCCCTAATAATGCATAGAACTTGGAAAATGGGGGGTGAGAAATTACTTGTGAGAAATATAATGGAAGGGAAAAATCAATGGGCAGAATGGGATCATACATTTCAAGGATTCCTTGGGTGACAACAGAAATAAAAACAGTAAGATCAACAGCAAAATATAGGCTGCAATTCTGCCCATTGCCCCATGTTGTCATTTTTTAAAAAACCCTAAACAGAATTAAATTACTTGCCATCCCATGAAACATTGTTTGGTTTCACACATTGCACTATTCCAAAGTTTGTGGTCTACAAACAGCAATTGCTGAGTTTCCACACCTCTTACACTAGGTTGAGTGGCACATTGAGCACATTTCCAAAAGTTGTATTTTGCTGTAAATCAGATGATAAGATCAGAATGGAATGACTTGTCTTCAGAATTTGTGAAGACTCCTTCAGTGGAGGCTTTCAAAAAGACATCGGACAACCATTTTTTTTCTGAATGGTGTAGGGTCTCCTGCTCAGGCAGGGGGTTGGACTAGAAGATCTCCAAGACCTCTTCAAACTCTGTTATTCTATGTTCTGTGTTCTATCTTGTAGAAGAGAGGGACTGTAAATTAGGGAGGTAAAGATCAGCAAAGAAGAATCTCTTCTCTGTAGCTTATTTTTGTGGCCCAGAAGAGCAGATTGGTTGAAGTCCAAAAGCTTAGTGTCAAATGTATCCTAATTCATTCCAGAGTTTGTAAGCTGAAGATCTGATGATAAAGAAGTTCGGGGAAACCAGGAATGACCAGTGTCCAGAGAGGGTGAGGAGGATGTTTTTAAAAGACCATCACAAGATGATGGTCATGGCAGCACATCAGTGTTTTGCTCCTTTTATACATATATTGGTCCCTCATATCTGTCAGACCTCCCGCTGATATATGCCAACAAGCTAGTTTTCATAATACATTCATGTGTCCAAATCATGCAATTTTGGAATTATATAATTCCAAATCATATATTTCATTTATGCTGAAATATCTATTATAGCAACAAAACAAATAATTAGAAAGTTTTAATGGACTAAGGAACAATAGCGGCAGATGAGCTGCTTGCAGCAGTAGGAGCCACTTTTATTAATTTAATCAACCTGCTTTTTTCACCCCCTGCTTAAAAGTGGTGAAGTGGTTTCTTGAATATGGAGCACTTTATGGATATCTCTAAATATAGAGAAAAATGTGAATCGGACTTTATTCATCTTCTTGCAATTTATTGGCTTCAATGGGAGTTTATCAGGATTGTCATTAAAGACAGGCTGCTAGTGAAAGCAATACTTCAGAAAATTTGCCATCTGTACTTGTTTTGTGTTTCAGGAGCTGTTAATACTCAATGAAACTTGGAAATAGATGTTTTACTTGATGTGTTCATAAGGATAACATTCATCTTCTGAGAGCCATATGCCATGGCTTTAAATTGTAATACCATTTATCTCTGGCTCAGTTTCATATGATCTAAGGGTTTAACCCAGATGTGACCAAGGCCTTTCTTTTTTATCAGTGATGTTATTTCATCTGCTTGGAAGTGGGAAAAGACAATTGAATAGCTAAACTATTCACATGGAGTCTTCTCATCTACCATCATTGCATTGGAATGGGTCTATGTGATTGGTAATAACTTCCTAGAATAGAATAGAATAGAATAGAATAGAATAGAATAGAAGAGAAGAGAAGAGAAGAGAAGAGAAGAGAAGAGAAGAGAAGAGAAGAGAAGAGAAGAGAAGAGAATAGCTTTATTGGCCAAGTGTTATTGGACACACAAGGAATTTGTCTTAGTGTAAATACTCTCAGTATACATAAAGAAAAGGTACATTTGTTAAGAATCAAGAATCATAAGGTACAACACTTAATGATAGTCATAGGGTACGGTCAACAATCAAATCATACGAGGAAGCAGTCAATATAACTCCCTATGTGATGAAGACCTGAAAGTTAGGGGCTGATCATCATGGAGAAGATCTATCTATCTCAGGGGTGTCAAACTCAATTTCATTGAGGGCCACATCAGGGTTTTGTTTGACCTTGAGGGGTTGTGATGAGGGTGGGCATGGACAGCGTGACATCACTTGTGTTGGGGGCCCCTGTGGTGGCCCCAGCCCCCTGCCAGTGAAAACGGGCTCCCAAGCGCCATTTTTGGCTGAGACGGCCTCCTGCAACCCTCTGCCAGCAAAAATGGAGCTTGGGAGGGCCATGCACAGGCTCCATTTTCACTGGCAGAGGCACTTTGGGCTGGTCCTTTGCTGTTTCCAGGACAGCAGTGGGCCAGATCTAAGCACCCCATGTGCTGTATCTGACCCCCAGGCCTTGAGTTTGACACCCCCAATTCATGTGGTCTAGGTGTGAAGAGCCAACAATGACTTCATGGTACATAATAAAAAGAATGTTTAATTCAAACATGCTAATTTTGTAAACATAATAATAAAATTACTTGGATCTTTATATTGCTATTATTTTTATATGGATCTCTAACTCAATACCCAGCGATTTCTCTCTCTCTCTCCTCTTTCTCTTTCCTTCTCCCTCTCCCTCCCCCCTCTCTCTGCCCCCTCCCACTCATGTTTCTCTAGATTACTTTATGACAAGATTTTTTTCCAAGCTATTAAATCTGCAATCTTATTAAAATGAGTGGCATTTCATGTACCGTATACACTCGCATATAAGCCGACTTTAGAACGCTTTTTTTTTTTTTTCAAATTGTCGGTTATACGTGCATAAATCTGGATTTTTTTTTTATAACCACCCATTAATATGGTGGTGAGGAGGCCCGGAATCCTGTTCAGCCAGACGGTTATTTCAAGTCCGGTGGGTTCAATGACGCTTGGAAGAAAATCCCCACCTTCTCGCTCTCAGTGGCCGTCCTCGATTTTGCGCTGGAGCACGGACTTAGCGAGGGCAGCTCCCGTGAATGAACTCTTGGTCTCACACCCCTGTCAGTGGCCCTGTATGCAGTCCCTCACCTCAAATGAAAATGCGTGCAAAAGTCGGGCGCCATTTTCTCTCCTGATAGACAATGGAGCCGCAACTTTTGCCCGCCACCCTTTTCCCTCTGGGTTCACTTCTGCTGTTCAGGAAGTGTCACGCCCAAAGGCCTGTCCTCCAGAATCTTTCTGACAGTGAGCCTTGGTCTTGGCCCATCCTTCGGCAGGCTATGAGCCTGGCGTGTTGATCGCCCACCGTGTGCTCAGAACAGGATAGCCTGACATGATTGAAGTTAGATTAGGGGAGGGGTGTTTCTGTGCTGGGATTCTACTCGAAAATAGTTATAATTTACCTTGAGGAAATGTCGGTAAATTACTGCCATTGTAATTACAACCATATCCAGATTTTTTTTCAATGGTCTTCCAGATTTTCCTGTTATCGAGGATTGAACACCATGGTATTTGGGGGAATTGGCTTATATGGCGAGTTTTGCAAAATTCCTCATTTTGGGGCAGTTTTTTAAGGGTCGGACTATATGCAAGTTAGATATATGGTTGTTGTACGGGTTTATTAGGATCTTACGTGTATACTGACAAGCTTGCCAAGTCACGAGGTGATATATCAGCAAGTCCAAACAGTTCTGGAGAACCAGTATCGAATTTTTGAAAAGTTTGGAGAACCAGCAAATACCTGCTCTAACTGGAGATTTACAGTCTCCTCCCTAGCCATGCCCACCAAGCCATGCCCACAGAACGTACTAAAAAAAAAATTGAATCCACACTGTTGCCAATAAAGTTTCTGGCTGAGTTTTTGTGCACATAGCCTTCATTATTGAGATTGATTACTTAATGATGTTCAGAAATTACAGGCAGCCTCGAAAAGGGAGCTTGAATATATAAGGATTTCTGACCATCATAGCAATATAGATGACAAGCCTCCCTGTGATCACATTGACCATACTTGGGGTGCTTGGCGAACGTGACATACATTTACAACTAGTTATAGATCCCATGGGGCTCAATCACTGTGAACTTGTGCAATTTTTTGTCATTTTTTTCAAGCAGAAACCAAGCAAAAAATACCACCAACTGGATAATGCTGGATTTGCTTTAATGACCAACATGGTTTATAATGCTGTAAGTGACGTCACTTTATTAAATAAGTAATAGAAACTGTGTCATAAATAGAGTTATGGGTGCAAGTGGTGATATGTTCAATTATACCACCATCGCGCCAACTTATAATTAAATTCCAGTCCCCTACTGGTGCTGATAAATTGATACTACCTGCTGTTAATTACTGTTTTTAACAACGTTTGTTTGATCTAATTGTTTTAAACTTTACTATGTGCAACTCACACTCACTGAATCTGTTTGTTTGACTCAAATGGTTCTCCCCTCTCCTTTTTTTTTTTTTTGAATTGTTCATTTGGGTTTTGTAAGTTATCTCAACTATTGAATACTAATTTTAGATACCAAGTTTTATAATAAATGTACAGGGAAACCCTCATTTTCAGTGAAAGGATGTTCGTTGTATTAAAATAACAAATACTTGTTAGTCATTTTCTTGGAGTCCAGATGAAAACTATCATTCTCTTTCAAAAATGCTAACTTATGCTCACAGATGTGGTAGCTAAATAAGCTTACCTAACCAATTTCTTCTGGAGCTTTTAGAGACGCTGTCCAATTCCTGAAATTTCCCATGGAAACAGACCTGTTTAAATTCTTAGTCCAAGTCTATACTTGGTTATATCCTGTATTTTGTGTTTCTGCGCCGCCGATGTCTTTTCAATGGTTTTGCGTTGATTAATTGTTCTTACAGACTTCAAGAAAGCTTTTCAGTTATAAAAAATATGAATAAAAATACTCAAACTGTAATTTTAACCTATTTTAAAGAAATTTAATCTCAATTCAATATAGATTAATCATCTCATGTCTGAGAGCCCCATTTAACAGAATAGATGGAGGTCTGGACTGGACCTGTGAATATAGTATCTTCCAGTTGGTGGAAATTGTTCATTTGTGAAATTAAGGAGTGCACGAGAACTGGGTTGCCGAACAAACAGCTCTTTATTAAGTACAACGTATAGTGACCTTGTAACGGAAACTTACGCCAAGATGGCGGCAGCCTTCTATATAGGCGGCTTTTGCTCGTGGCGTGTGCTAATGACAGTTGTGCAGGTGTCTCCCTGCCATCCAGGCGGGCCAATCGGAATGGCGCTTAACTGACCCATGCGAGAACGGCCCTAATTTGGCCAATCAGTTTAAGATATTTGGAGTCTAACCAAGTTCTATACAACAACACTCCCCCTTCTGGTTTGTTCCCAACGTGCATAATGTATTCACGCAGGTTGGTAGGACGCTTTGTGTGGGTCTAGTTGATTGCGCGCTTAGTCCAGTGGGTCCTCAACGGTTCGTACAGGATCGCTTTCCTCTCCGCGTGTTTTCTCCATGACACCTCACTGAAGGGTGAGTCAGGCACTTGCCGCCCCACTGAGTTTCTCGGGGCTGGTTGAAGTGGCTCCCGCCAACATACCTCGCTGGTTTGTCCAGCTGTCGAGCAAGGCAGCTGGCTGTCTCTCCAGGAAAGCGCCCTCGCCTCGCTCTCTCTGCTTCCCGGACTACCTTCCTGGAGGTGGTACACTATGGGTGAAGGTGCTCTTTTTTGTTTCATGTTGGGATTCTAGTTTGGGGTTTGTTTGTAGTGATTGTTTGTGTTATTGGAGGTATCGTCGCCTCTTCCTTTATTTATTATTTTGGTGTCTCCCCCCCCTCCGTTTTTTTCGCTCTCATTTATTGTATGTCTGTGGCCGGTGGTATAGCGTGTTGCGTTCCAAATGTTCGAGAGAGCAGAAGCTGGCTCGATGTGTGCTGCTTCATAGTTCTGCATCAGTACTTAGTGCAACGACCGGGGGTCCTGTGATTTGGGTAACTTGTGGCTGGAAGCCATAATGTGGGTCACACTGGTAAGGGTTACTTAGCATAGCTACTAAATGCGTTGAAATATCAAAAGAGAGCGATATTTTACGTGGAGTGACGTCGAGGGGGGTTGTCACACTGCATGCGTATAGGAAGGGGTGCAGTCTATCAAGGTAGGGAATGCAATTTTGCTACCCATGATGAGGAGTCTGATCTGGATTTGTTAGTGGTTGTTACTAGGGGTGACATGTTGAATATTGAATAAGTTTACCACTTTATCTTCGGCACATCCCCCATATGTCCATTGTCTTATTAGGCGCCTCCTTAGTAAACGAACCATGCGATTGTCGTGCCTGTCATTAAGAAGCAGAATTGTAGCCAGTGCTGTCAGGGCATAGTCCGGATGCCCTTGCAGCCAAGTATTGCTCAAAGCTAAAGCGGTATAAACTGGGCCTTGTCCGAGGAGCTAACTACACTGGCAGTCCTATGTGTGGCAAATAAGGTTTGTTTCTAGAACTCTATTTTAATGACTGCTTCTGTAGTAGTGGACGCCATAGTTCGAGGATAAAACCTGCTAAACTAGTTCGGGAGTAGGCCGTCAACAAATGTTACAAGAAATAGGTGTTCACCTTCGTTGGCACCAGCAAAGTCAATATGCAGTCTCAACCATGGGTCCTGCTGGGAGTTTCCCCATCCATGACTGGTGGCGCAGTGGAAGGGTAGGCACCTTGATATTGTTTTTTTGTGGCAGTCTATGGCATGTTGCCGACGCATTCGTGTCCAATGTCTGTTTGTCATCAGTGTCCCTGGCACAGACGTAACACCTTGGCAGGGCTTTCATTTTGACTATGCCCGGGGTGCCCTCGTGCAACAATGCGACAAGCACCGTTCTTCCTGTAACTTTTTTTTGGGATTGACCACCTGCCCCCAGACAGTATAGTCAGCCCTTTTCAACAGATAGGTCAGCCTGTTGGTCAAAAGGTTTTAAAAGTCTCACTCATCGCTGCACTCCGTCCAGCCCTTACCTACCCAATGCAAGGATTCGAGCTGTCAGCGGGTCTTTCGCAGTAGTTTTAGCCGACATTCTGCTGCGGTTAGGTGGCAGATCGGGCCGATGACTCATGATATAATGTGTAGATGGGGATAGCTGGACTCGCTCTTGTCTATTGGAGCGGAAACGGCTTCAAGCATCTGCATGGTGAATTTGGTCTTTCTGTCTTTGAGAGGATTTGTATGTTGTTGTATTATTTTTGGTTATTGTCTAGCTTGATGTATATTCTTGGACCACTTCTCTCATTTCTTGGCGAAAGAATGTTCGTGGTTGGTTTGTTCCTGCTAGGATCCTAGCAGGGGTTTGTGGTCAGTTGATAATTGAATAATGTCCTACTATATAGGTATTTCTTGTGGATACTTTGACACCTGCTAATGGATTTGTGATGGGCTTCTCGTCGAAGTGGCTGTTAGTTTCCTTTTCAGATTTTGAAGTGTTTTGGAATAGAAGGCTATTTCGTGCCTCTCGTGGCTGTCGGTAGCTGTGAACCCAGAGATGGCGCCGATTCTCAAAGGCGAGTGCATCACTAGTGTGATCTTCATATGTGCAACATGTGTTGGCTGTACTTGAAGTCTAATATACGTGGTTAGATAGTTAATATTGTCCTTAATGTCTAGAATTTGCTTAGCTTGTTTCCCTAGCCTTTCGTGTGGCCCCCATTCGCACATAGTTTTTTATTTGTTATCTAACAGTCGATGTAAAGGTTCTGAGCTACGTTGCTTTTTTGGGCAGGAAGACATTGTAGAAATTTAATGAGGACCTAAGGAATGCTTGTAAAGTGCAGTGTTGTCTGTTCTTAGTCTGGTGCGTCTTTGAATGCCTTTTATCTTCTTTTTCAGTGGGCGTGTATCCCTTGGCTCATTACTATAAGGGTAGCCTAAAAATTCCAACCTGATCGTGGCAGGTTTTTAACATTTTCTCTTTTGTACTTTTCAGTCTGGCTTCTTGAATCTTCTCCCATAAAACTATCTTTTAGTGCGTATTGTTCTAATTGTTGTGGCATTTTTGGTGATACTAATTCTACATCATCAATAGGGTATGACTCCTTTGATTCCGTTTAGAAGGTGCCTCCATGAGGCTTGAGGAAGAACGCGCCAGAGGGCAACCGCTTAAATGCCAAATTGAAAGTCGGTTGCACTTGAATGCCCCTCTGGTGCATGACAATAAGTCTGTGCCTCTGCAAGTTTGGGGTCAACTGATAGCTGGTGAGTATGCTTGTGCGAGAAAATTTCCGCAAAAAAATTCCTCCCCCTAATGATGCAAGTGAGGTGTTGCACTACCGGTACTAGGGTATGGGCTTTGTTGGAGTTGATGATTTAGGGTTGCCTTATAGTCTCAAGATGCAGTCACTGACCCAGTCTGGTTGAATGAGAGTCACGGATGGGCTGTGTTCCCACCACGTGGGCATGGTCGATTGGCGTTCTAAACACCAGACCTTGTGCGGATGAGTTATGGTTTAGAACGCTGCTATCTAATTTTTGGTTTTAGGGTAAAGGGGCAACGCAGCGATCTGGACTTTGAGCCTGAATGGGAGCTACTTTGATCTAGGCTGAATGAGATGTTGGGGGTCCCCTTGCTACTTTGTGCCGTAGGCTCCGTCGAAATAACATTCTGGAACTCTTCCACAGGCCTCTCTTCCCAGTTGGCCCGCAATGAATGCTAGTTGGACCCGGTCACTCCGATTCCCAGAGGCATCAACCATTCAATGTCCCAGCGGAGCGCTAGGGTGAATCAATGGTCCAACATTTTCAGGAGGCAAGCACTTCAGTGTTGGATTTTAAATTGCTGACTAGAGAAATGATCCAAACGCCCCACTTACCCAGGATTCGGTTTCCCTGGTAGTTGTTTTAATATCTAATTGTGCTGTTTCCAGTTCTCTTTTGTGCTTGATGTCCTGGTAATCAGGTTTCCTGATAGCATTCCAAAATACTATGTGACAGGGCATGGATCCGGAGTCTACTTCCATCTCACAGGGCTTTCGGCTTGACGATGTGTTTCTCCTAGCATTTATCCAGACCATTATATTTGTGGTTTGCTGCGCACTGGGGCATGTCTTGATGGTTTTGATTGTATATCGAGTGTAGTTTCTTCGTCTGTTGTTCCAGTTGTTAGCCAGTGATGTGCTCTCTTGGCTTCATCGTGCTTCAGGCTTGTCTTCTTGCTGTTTCTCTGGGGGTGGGTTGGGGTGCCAAGGCCAACAATTCTTGTTTCTGAATCTATAGCCTTTTGTATTGTCTCGTATGGCGCAGTGCCCTTCGAGCGACTGTGCCCGTTTTTCACGCTCAAGCATCGGACAAGATGGCAATGCTAAGAACTGCATCTCTGATCAAGCAGATGAGGAGTGAGAGGCTTCCTCATCGACATCACAGCAGCACAGTTGCTGGGAAATTACATCGCCTAGCTATTCTTCTTTTTTCCCACACCCAATTTTTACTTTCCAAGCTGAAAGCTCGCTATGTTGTTTTTCATGTTCCGTCATCAGTGTCACTCGGGGAGTCGAGATCTTCATGGTCGGGCCCGGTCGCTGTGGAAATGTCTTCTGCTTCCTTCCACCCTCTGTTTCTCTGGGTTGATCGGAGGCGGTCTGGGAATGGAGTTCATTGCGGTATCGCATAGTGGCATGCGGGATTTCTCTTGGCTGGCTTCATTGCGGCGTGGCTTCTTGATGGCCTCAGCCACCTGATGATATTCGGTGAAGTTCTTGGTTTGCATTTAGCAGCTTGCTTTGGGGTGTAGCATCCTTCAATCCAAGGACCACGCGGTCTCTCATGGCCTCGTCCATGTTCTGGAACTCACAGGCTGTGTCTTAGGGCTGCTACGAAATCCCCGATGCTCTCATCTTCCCGTTGGTCTCATTCTGTTCAGTTCAGGCCATGCCATCTGCTTAACGTCTCTCCGTTTAGCTAGCGCCTTGGCCATTTTGAAAATGGCTGGCCCACAATGCATGAGGAATACAGCTGGTCAGTTATCTCCTATAGCTCATTGCTTTCTAAGAACATCAGAAAGTGGTCAATGTACGACTCCCAATCTTCTTCGACTGGGTTGAACGGTGCAGGCGCCGCATTGTTGCCGGCCATCTCGGTCTCTCGGTTCTGGTTGCCACGTGCTTCGGTCTCGCTCTTCTAGGATGATCCCATCCTTGTCGCCAGTGTTCCGTTTTGAAATAAGGTGCACGAGATTAAAACATCTGGGATTTGAACACCAAGTCTGTTTCTAACTTCTTTATCATCTATCTCTAGGGCATGATGAGCTAAGGATCAGAGAGCAAATATCATTTTTAGTTCTTCCCTGTCATTATTAGTTTAAAATAAATCTGCTCTATAAAGCTCCTTAAAGTCTGTTTTTTTTGGTACTTTACAATTCACAGGTATGCTTTCTAGAACACTTTAAATTCTTAGAGATGGCCCATGCCAGGTTTTGTGTACTCCCTTCCAGGCCTCTGTGTTGGGCCTCTGTGTCAGGAATAAGACTTGGTTGTCCCCAAGGAATGAGATTGACTGACTGACATTTTTGAAACCACTCCTCCCAGTTCATGTTGTCTTTAGGCTTAGAGAAACCAGAGCAGAATTCCACCAGCGTATTATGATGTAGTGCAGCAGATAGATCTGGAGATTGTTAGTGAATCTCAGGGGTGGTGTTAATAAGCCGTTTGTTCCTGCTAATCTCTATCTCAGCTCTGCTGTGCTGTGCAAAGTTTTTTTGCTTGGTTCATTTTGACATCTTTCCTACAGTGATATTTGAGGGTAGATACCAGAAAATCACATTTGCAAAGAGTCTGTCCTTAGGATTCAGTAAGCCTGAACCCCTTGCCCATATGTTCTTTATTGTCTCTACCAAAACACCATATGGTCTATCTTTTAAAGTTTCTCATTAATAAAAGTCAATATCACTGTAAGGTAAAGCTGTATGCTTTCTCTTGCAGAATCACAAAGCAAATTGTTACAGTGTGCCTAAGTTCTCCTTCTCCTTCTCCTCCTCCTCCTCCTTCTTCTTCTCATCCTCCTCCTCTTCCAACTCCTTTTGCATTATACTTATATTTCATGGTATTTTATTCTTGTCGTTTATCTGTGGGTTATTGACTATATTTTCTAATTTTTTTAAAAAAATATATCTGCTTCATGTTTTTGCCTTGTATTAATGATTCTGGTAAGAGAAAAAGAGTATGATATTTACACAGAGGAAGATTAGTGAATGAACATATAGATGAAGTAGCCCTCATTCAGTGGACATTAAATTTCATTTCCTGCCAGAAACCATTAAGGGAAAAGAACAATAGAGACTGAGTAAGCAGCTAACCATTTCTTTCCCAGATTTCAGTACAGCTCACTTTCCCAATCAGAATGAATAATTTGTGTCTTTAATAACTGCTGACATTTGGAATTCTAATTTGAATGGCTCATACTAAATTTCCTTTTGCTATTATGCTTCTCATATGCATAATGAGTTTGTTTTATGACTCCCTCTGAGGACCTGTGCACATAAAACTACTGCCTGAGAGATGACCTTTCCTCCAAGAGTGTGTGATTTATTTGGCAGGCCCACTTCAAATTATTTACTAAGACAATTAACTTCAAACTTTGCGCCAGCTTTTTTTGACCTAAGGCTCTAAACCTACCTGGTAAATCAGATAGTTATTGTCCAAACTTTCAATGACCTTTTTGACTGGGAAAGGGTGATTGGGTAGTTGCTTACTTTTCACACTTTGGTTTTTTCATCCTAATCTAGTGTCATATGATTTCTATGGTCAGAATATAACCCTTAAGGAGCCTGACCAAAAAAAAAAAGTACCTATTGAATAAAAGTGTCCCCTTCAATTCAGCATAAGCTTCAATGAGTGGAGTTTCCTCTTCTTTCTGCAACCTCCCTTGGCTCCCTGCAAATCTATTCCAAAAGATTGGAGAACAGTCCCAAGAAGCATGGGGAATGGGGAATTGATGCAACCATTCCAAATCATTTTTGGTCACATAAGATTCACCACATCAAAGACTTTACACTTTGCTTTAGTCCGAAAAAGACTCTAGCTGTGTGTGTGTGGGGGGGTGTTTTTTAACAAGGGCTGGTTTTAACAGGAAACCCGACCAAGAATGGCCTTTAAGCACATGGGAATGTTAGCTAGTCATTATTCAATTAATAAGAGAATTATAAGATGCTCTTAAATTTTCTCCTCTTTGTGACTCAGTACAATTTGGAGCAGCTAGGTTTCAATTTCAAGGGTTCCCCTGTAACCACTTGCACTCAAAAGCTGCACACTGGGCAGTAAAAATGTCAGTGCATGGTCAAAACATTTTCTCTGCACACTGGGCAGAGAAAATGCCAGTGCATTATCATTCAGCATGATGCTCTAGAATGAATTAAGGCAGGAGTTGGAAAGGGAAACTGCTGTTTTAATGCACCTATAGATTAAATTATGACAGATATAGAGGTGTAACTTCCCATCTACTTGAATTCATTCATACAGATGTCTATTTCAGATAAAATAAAAGTGTAGAGACAGTGAAATCAGTGAAAGTCAACTGAGTTTGTCATGAAGCTAAAATTATATATATGAGATATATTTTAAGTTTAAAATGTTTATAGGAACTTGAAGGATAGCACCAGATCCAGTACATAATTTATGCTATGTGTCAAAGCTCAAAGTCACCTGCTTAATTTGGGAGGTAGATGCACCTGTTGTGTTCTGGATTCAGGCAGCCCTGGATGATTCTTTAATAGTTAAGTCCTTTAAAAGCAGCAACCTACATCTTGTTGTATAATTGATATTCTATGATGAATGTTTTCTCAAATAGCTTAGTGTGGTAGTCATCATCATTTACCCAACTAGAATAGCTTGAAGTTTCTGTCAATGATCTGAATGTTAGGTAGCACTAGCAATAGCACTTAGACTTATATACCACTTGTTTTACAGCCCTCTCTAAGCAGTTCACAGAGCCAGCATATTGCCTCCAACAATCTGGCTCCTCATTTTACTGACCTTGGAAGGATGGAAGGCTGTGTCAATCTTGTATCTGGTGAGATTCGAACTGCAAAACTGCTGGTAAGATGCATTAGTTATTGCAGGAACATCCAGCAGTTTTAAAAAGTCCTTTCAGAAAGTGAGCATATTGTTTGGCTATGTGAATTTTCCATTGTCATACAGCATAAAAATAAAAAACCATTTTGGAGAAGAGGAGGACATTTTGATAACCAGAATGAGATAGTGACAAAAATGTTTGACTCTGAAAATCTAAGTTTAAGGATATCCTTAGAGATAGATCATTGGTAACTTTGGGCCAATCACTATGTCTCAGCTTAATTTACCTCACAGGCTTGTGATGGGGATAAAATTGCAGGCGGAGTACTATATTGAACATAAATGTAACAACTAGAAAGATGCTGAAGAAAGCAAGCATTTCTGGATAATCTGAGAAATTCAGCTCCCCTCACAAAAAGAATGTCAGGCCTCAAGACAGCCATAGAACAAAATGACTTGAAGCTGCAGGGCATCATTGTCTCCTAGAGCATAGTTTGCCAACTCTCACTCATTCAAATTCAGGATGAGCATGATTGCTGGTGATCATTATGCACATCACAACTTGTTGTCACCAGTGATCTTCTTGGCCCTGCTAATTGCTCACCTGCTCCACCTCCATGGCCCAAAGGGAGCTCACCAGCAAGCGAATAAAAGTGGGGAAGTAAATGTCACTGTCTTCCCATTCATACTTTATCTTGAGTTGGAGGTATGGATGGATTTGGGTCCAGGAGGAAAATAGCTAATTGATAGAATGGTATACATCACTGCAGTCACCTTGATTGAGTCAAACCTGCTTCTCCAAATCTAAAAGCAACTAATAAGACATAAACATGCTCAACTATATTTAGATGGTGTCCTTGATTTTATTTTGAGAAATGTACTAGATGTAAGTTGCAACTGAGTTAGAAATGGAATGGATTTTTCTTTCTCTATTTTAATCTGAAGTCAGTAGATCCCCAATGGCAGCATCCATTCATCACCCACAGCTTCACTATAGATGTCAAGTGCATATTTTTCTATGCTAACTAATTGGCACTCTCAAGAGTCTGATTCCAGCTTTCTCCAGCTGGTAGCATAGTTCTTAATTCATCATAAAAGACAAAGACTTCCCTGTGTCACATATTTCAGTTTAATTAATAGCAAAGATGTAAATTGAGTTTGAGATAAATAATAATAATTTTCCTATGTATTTCAGAATACAAAGACAAAAAAAGTTGAAAAAAAAGTTGAAAAAAAGTTAGTTAGTTGAAAAAAAAAAACCTCCCTCCCCCCCCCCTTCCATTTTCATGATTCCATTCTTAAAACTTGGCAAGTGGTTCCAAACAGATTGCTGTCTGCCCCATTAAATTGGAAATTTCACTACAATGGCCATGGAGTCATAATAATTGTAAGAACTACCAGAAAGCTTTCACCCTTTTCTCTTGACTTCCTAATCCCCTGAAGATTGCCTCACTTATTAGAACAGAGTTGCTCATCCTCATTTTCATGAAAGAAATGACAGGAGCAGATAGCTCAAAAGTGAAAGAAATGATACACATACTAAAATAATGCAGTTCACCATTCTGCACATTTAAAATGCAGAAGCACCATAACACTGACAAGGTAATAATATGGGCTTTTTTAAAAAGGCAGTGTATTGTGCATATATAACTCAAGAATATTGTCTTTGTTATGTACATACATAAATAGTAATGATAATGGAATAGAAGATGCCTGTGGAAAAAGAGGTCCCATCACCTATTTTGTTCAAGCACAAAAGATTTGGTGTGCAATCAGAGTTCTGAACCACAAAGTTATGTTCCTTTGCATTTGCTCTTTTTACAACAGAACAAATAGCAATGTTGTTAAAAAAAACGACAACCCAAGCACCCATATTCAATCCGAAGCTCTACCTCTTTATCTCAGCACTGATTCTCCTTGTAGAATGTAGAGTTGCCTTGAACCATGACAGAGGTGGGAAATAAATTTAATAATAATAAATAACAATAGGAAAATTGTACAAAAGAAGATTTTACAATCCTTCTAGTACAGCCACCTGTTAAATGAAAAGAAATCACCAGCTACTAAAAGGAATAGAGTAAAAAAAGACAAGTCCTTGAAGAACTGGTTCCATTGAAGTTGCAGTTTAGAATATTATTTGAAACTTTTAAAAAATCCATGTCCCAAAGTTGATCTTCATGACATGGATGAATGTTTGGCCCGAGCTCATTTTAGATCTAGCTCATTTTTTCTTTCCATTGTTTTTAAGCGCAAATTATATATTTTAAAAACATATTCTGTGCCATTATCACATTGTAAATACAGAAGTATCAAGCAGGCTTCTAATGTAAACTTCCTTCAGAGTTAATGTGGACAAGAGAGTACACAGTCACTTTGATATTCAATTAAAAGTAAGCTTTTATACAAATATTTAATATGAAGAATAGTGTTGGCGCAGGGCTATGATCAGTAGCACAGCATTATAAATCAAAGTTATTCAAGTCACAATCCTTTTATAGCAAAGAAAGCTGGCACATCTACACAAGTATCATCAAAATCAGATGCAACACAGAACCACCCATCTTGAATATCCTCAAAACACAGGATAATACATGTCCATGGCACAAGAAGGACAAAGCATCCCTAGATATAACATCCTCATGGTGCTGTCTCTTCCACTATGCCATATGTACCATTACAACTGCACATACATTCTTAGCATATTTGATACTAAACTTCATGGGAAGGAACATGCTAATCTTAATAGTCCACCTTAAGTAGTAAATTGAGGGAGAGAATTATCAAAACAATCAAATTCTAAAGATTGAAAGTAAATGCTTTCAGCGACTTGATATTTCTTGAAGTACTGTATTGCCTTGTACTCTAAAGTCAGTGTCATAAATCTGTCCTGCAAAAATACTGTTGTAAATAAAGTCTGAGCTCAGATAAAATAAAATTCTTTATTGGTAATTTATAGAGCAGGACAGTGTTTGATATAGCAATTTAGCAAGGGCTCAGGTTTGGGGGAAAACGTCACAGCAAAGACTTAATATGAACTGCTTACATTTTAGGTCAAAGACCAAGGCTTGCAATATTGGAAGGTTGACCTTGTCCAAAACTGCACTTCTCGGGCCCATAAATATTGGAAATTGTCAACCTCAGCCAAATACTATTGTCACCAGTCAGTCCAACTTTCCAGCACAATGTTGTTCTTTAAATAGAGCTGGTTATGCCAGGCGTTTCTCACATATGAGTGTGGAGGTGGTGTTACCAACATGTATGTGTGTGTGTGTGTGTGTGTGTCTGTCTGTCTGTCTGTCTGTCTGTCTGTCCCCAAAGTGCTTTTTCAAGAGGCAACTGGAATTTCTGGTTTTTCTTTTGAAAATGTTTCACTTCTCATCCAAGAAGCTGAAGAAGAAGAACCATGACCTGGATATCTGTAATACATATTTTATTCAATATTTTGTTTCTGGCCTTAGGACTGTAATAAAATTTGATCTGAATTTAATCTGATCTGTGTAGCAAATTACATTTCCACTCCCACTCTGATCCCAGACTGTCTGGCTCTCTATCTGGGTAATGGTGGTCTTCTTGCAGAATGGGTGGACATTCTCCAATTTAAGGTCTGAGTCACAATGACTAAGGTCAAGATTGGTGGTCTTTGATTACCTCTCCATTGTTTCTTTGGTGAGAGCTCTTTGGGATTCCTCTTGTGCCATAGTTTGATGATCTTCCTTGCCTGAGGATGAGTGTTCTCAGCCAGAAGCATCTCTTCATGTTTTAAGCCTAGCATTATAGGCAAAGTCAGCTGTGGGGAAAGCCATCATCTGCCCTTTCGCTGTGCAATTATAATTGTGCCTACTTCTACGATAACTTATCATTGTGAGTTTGAGATCAATATCCAAAACTCCCTTGATGGCAGTGAAAAAAGTACATAAATATTATTGTTTTATTTATTAACAATGGATTTACTATAAACACCACTGCAATTAATTCACAGCATCAAACTGCTTTTTCCCCAAATATTCAAAATCCTTTATATCATTTATATGATGATGTGTCATGCCATCTCTGGGGCTTTTGTCTCTCAACATTTTTCTTTCAGTATCCTTTTTATTCTATTTTCTCTTGAAGATCCTTAATCTCTTTTCCTTTCCCACACATATAATAAACTATGATAATAACACTTCCTTTATCTCTGCTTTTCATTATCTTTATCTTTAATCATGTTGAAAGATGATTAACAATCAGGAGAACATGATATGCTGTGTTGGGAAGCAGTCATTTCATGAGAAATCATGTAATGAGAGATGCTTTTATCTTAGGGAATAAAATTCTTTTGTGAAGCTGCTGTAATTTTATCATTAGGAAGCTATAGGTTGATATCAAGCAATTAAGAATGTGAGAACACAAGCAGATCAAACTAAAAGCCCTTCTCTTCCATTCTCAAATTGGCCAGCCAGATGTCTCATGTCATTGGAAGCTCAAATGCAGGACATAAATTAAATAGCATTTTTTAATCCCTTTCTCCAAAATTACTATTGGCAGGCATTATAAATATTACTGAGCATTATGCAACAAAGTGAGAACTTGTCTTTGCTTATTTCCTGCCCACCTAGCAGTTCGAAAATACGCAAATGCGAGTAGATTAAATCGGTACCACTGCGGTGGGGAAGAAACAGCACTCTAGAACTACTAGGGAGAAAGCCAGATTTTTAAGGTTCATCTAAAATAAAAAAGAGTCAGGGCTGTTCAGATCTCTGGGAGGATGCTGTTCTGGTAGCAAGTAATATCAGATGGCATTGCTTGTTTGATGTGACCTGAACCATGCTGACTCTATCTATTACAGGATGGGCAAAGATCATAGGAACAAGATGGTCCTACAGATAACAGGCCCTTATGCCATAAAAGTCCTTATAGGTGACAAGCAACAACTTGAATTATACTTAGAAGCCTTATGGTATAGGCTGTGAAGCAGAGGTGGTACATGGACACAGTGGCATGCCCATAATGGCTCAAACAACCACGTTCTGGACCATCTAAAGCTGGCAAAGGGTCTTCATGAGTGACATCCATGCTACTAAGGCATGTTGGCACTAGATCAATGCCATTTTTAATTATTTCAAGCATTTTTTAAAAAAAATATTTCAGTGCTTTTGCTGTGTTGCACTAGTTTTGAATATACATTATATGTGCTTATTACTGCTGTTACCACTGATATTGCTAATTTTATATTTACATTGCCATTTTTCTCTTTGTACTCTTTTGACTTTGCTGTTGTTGCTCATATAATGAATAAGAATATAGGCAGGTGGCAAAATCAGCCTGTATTTATCTGTATTTAGATTTGTGATTGTATCCAAGAAAACAGTAGCAATTTGGTTTCAGAATTTCACACTGGACCTTTTAAGTGAAGATAATTCGGAAAGTTTCAGTCAGGAGTAGGCAACAAAGCTGCATCTGGGAACAGAATCCACAGAAAATGCTACGCAATTTAATATCTTAGATGGGAACATGGTAAGAGATGGCAATTTAAAATGCTCAAGTTATTGTTATGTGGAGCTGAAGAAGAAGTTGAAGAAGTTAGTCTCCATCGACTGAATTGAAAGATTAGAATTATTCCTTCCTGCCTGTGTATGGAGATTCTCAGTCATCAAGGTTATGGTTGTCCCAAAGGTGTTTTTCAGGAGACAACTGGACTTTCTTGCTTTTTCTCTGAAGACATTTCACTTCTCATCCCCACCATCCAGTCAGAGCTGAAGAAGCTTCTTGGATGAGAAGAAAAATATCTTCAAAGAAAAGACAAGAAATTCCAATTGCCTCTTGAAAAAACACTTCTGGGTAGTCCTTCCTTCCTTCCTTCCTTCCTTCCTTCCTTCCTTCCTTCCTTCCTTCCTTCCCAAAGATTGCTAAGGCTTATGTATCAGTTTTCTTTGCACTCATTTTGGAGACACTTAATGTTTTTCATGAAGTCTGTTTCTTCACTCTGTCATTTTGACTATCAACCATTTGTCTTATCTTTACTCCAGAGGCTGTGAGGGGGCGGGCAACTGCTTACTTTTACAATTCTTCTCCTTTTCAAACAATCCTTACCTTTATTTTCCTCTTGCAGTTTGTTGCCCATCCCAACTGTCAGCAACAATTGCTCACCATGTGGTATGAGAACCTCTCAGGCTTACGCCAGCAGTCAATTGCTGTGAAATTCTTGGCTGTCTTCGGAGTTTCCATAGGCCTTCCATTCCTCGCCATAGCATACTGGATAGCTCCCTGCAGTAAGGTACAGACTGGTTAAGGTGCATGTTTGTTTATCATTATTTATCTATAACCCTGGCTTGATACAAATGACAAGATCTCCAGTCTAATCACGAATGAACATTATCTTACTAGAAAGTGCACCAAGCTTTTCAGTGGGTGAGTCAGGATTAGGCACCAGTTAAGCAACCACAAGATAATTTTTAAAATATAGGTAGAAAAACTAAAATAGAAAAAGCAAAAGAGTGGTTGCAATGGCCCATTTTATTATTTATTAGGCATCATGTGTATAAGCAAATGTCTTTACAGGGTTGAGAGGTATTAACTGGGAAATCTTTAATTTAATTTCTGGTTGTTGTCAGAGGGAATAGAATTTTGTAAAGAAAAAATCTTACAGGCAGAGCTCACTGTGCCAAACAGCTTGAACAATTTTTGTGAAGAGGGAAGAGCTAACTGAAACAACTATATTCCAGTAAAACCATTGACTCCAATTTTCTATTTCTGATACTAGCCTACCAAAGTATTTTAGAAAGTAAAAATGTGTCATAAGTCATTTTTTTTAAATCTCCTTTTTACATAAATAGTGAATTTTTCTGATCTTGCATGGTCAGACTGCACATTGCAAATCTGAGAAAAAGCTTTGTAGAGGCCCTTGAACTATGTTCCATCTTGTGTAGGTTAAAAAATATCCTAATTGCCCCATATTTCTGATTCATTCTAATGCAGTCCTCAGCCCTATTTTAAATGTACTATGAGTGACAACTTAATGTTATTAAGGCTATTTTGGTGAATATACGTGTGTGTGTTTCAGTTGTTGATTCCATGTGACTGGACTAGCAATTTCCCTTCTATTTTCAAGACTTCAGAAGTGGTTTGCCATTACCAGATTTCAGGACTTAGAGAAAGTTACTGGCCCAAGGTCACCCAGCAGTGACCTGTAGCAGTACTAGAACTCGCATTTTCTAGCCTGGGCCTGTGGCAGAACTGGAACTCATATTTTCCAGCCTAGTGCCATAATCACTATACCAAACTGGTGCACACACTCTTTTCCTCTTTTTTATCCCATTTCTAGGCTATAAAAATCTCCCTATGAGCACTACATTGCCATATTTTTCCAGGAGAGAATACAAAATAATAGGGCAATAATAGGCCTAGAAAAATATTGGTCCTGATTTTAATGATCCTGGAGATTTTAGAGTCAAAGGGAACAAGGTACAATTTAGGCTTGCATAGTAAGATCTGAGAACCAAAATTCAATTTGAGATGCTTCAAGATTTATTTTTAAAATATTCTTCCATAGGCTATTTTGGAGAAGGAACAAAATATCTATAATTGCTCTATTTGAGGGTATTATTGGATGGAATTAACCAGGATGGTGAACTCTTTAGAGTAGGAGTGACAAGCAGAATTTCACTGAGGGCTGTATCAGGGTTGTGTTTGACCTTGGGGGGGCAGGTGGGCTTGGCCAGCATGGGTGTGGCTAGCTTGATATCATTCACTCCATTTTCAATTGCAGTGGACTCCTGGAACCCTCTGCCAGAGAAAATGAAGTCTGGGGGACTACTCATGCCAGATCCGGCCCTCGGGTCTTGAATTTGACACCCTGCTTTAGAGGGACTTAGAATTACCCAATTTCAACAGGCTACCTTCAATGGCTTGACTGTAATTTTTAAAACAATATTCCTGGTGCACCTGTTTTAAGACCGAGGTAGTAGGAATGTGATCTGGGTGGTATATCAACCTTTATATTGTCTGCTAAAGAGCCTAGATCAGGGGTGGCATACTCATGTCATCACAGCAGCACCATTTGACATATTGGGACCTTTTTCCCCTTTGCTAAACCAGGTGTGGGCATGGCCAGAGCTTGACACATCCGACCCGCAGGCCGGGAGTTTGACAGCCCTGGCCTCGATTGTCTGAAATGAATTCACAATTATCTTAATTGGTTTACATTAATGTTTACAATGATTTAAAAATTAAAAAAAAAACTGTAACAAAGGTAACAAAATAGGTAACAAAAAGTGGTAAGAGGAAATTCAAAATAAAAATATTTCTTTACAGAAAGAGTAGTGAAAGCTTGGAATCAACTTCCAGCTGAGGTAATTCATCAGTAGCTGAGTTTCTGCTTAGGATGAACACATATCCATCATCAGCTTGCTGATAGTATTGGTTAGTTAGCATAAGCACACTATAAAGAAAGAAGCTGGCAGGAAAATGAGATTCGCATAGCCTTGTTAAAAATAGTTAATGTTTAGTTCTTTGCATATTAATCTGGCATCATTTCCTGGATGTCTAGAGATTTATCCTAGAATATTAAGTCATGCCGATCTTAAATATCAGATTTGACCCAAGAATTTGCAAAATGTTTAGAAAGGCTGCAGAATTATTTGCTTTTCTTACTTTGAAGCCCAAATCCGCTTCAAAGGAGTGATTTGACCAAAGATCCATCAAATTGTAGCACTCATTCAAAGCTGGGGCTAGTTCAGGGAAGCTGTAATAACCTTTGAACATATTAAAAAGCCATCCTCACAGACAGCATCATGCTTTTGAATTGACACTGAATGACATTTAACTCTTCTGAACATTGCTTCTAAGCAGCTGGTATTTCTGAAAGTAACGAAAGAAGTTGGTTTCTCTCATCTTCTTTCTTTTGGATAGGGGAAATTCTACCGCCAGAAAAACACATCTTCTTCTTTGTAGCATTCATTAAGATTTTTTCTTCCCAAAGCCTAACTTCTAAAACCTAACTGGAAGAACAGAATACCGGGCCTATCAGTAAACAAACTACATGCAATATGATACAAAATTTTAATTTTAACCAGGCTTTAATTCAAGCAGTAGAGATATTTCTAAAAGCTCTAGCTTTGGAATCTAATAATCCTGCTTTTAAAAGGTAATAATTTTGCCAAATGCCCTCACACATAAACCAAGCACAGCACGGCTATCTGTGCTTTTCTTGATGCTGAAGCATTTTTCACTAGAAGACTTTCTGCCACATTCAGTTCACTACCATTATTTCCACACTATCAGATGAGATCTGGATTACTTCTTTACTATTAAATAAAGGTTTTGGGTTTGGTTAGTCTAAGAAAAGAAGAAGCATGTTAGAATACTGACATGATAGCAGTTTTCCAGTATTTGAAGGGCTTCCACAAAGAAGAGAGGGTCAGATTATTCTCCAAAACACCAGAGGGCAGGACAAGAAACAATGCTTAAAAACTAATCAAAGAGAAAAGCAACCTGGAATAAAGAAAAAGCTTCCTAACAGTGAGGACAATTGACCAGTGGAACAGCTTGCCTTCAGAAATTGTGGGTGCTTCATCACTGGAGGTTTTTAAGAAGAGACTACACAGTCACTTATCTGAATGGTATAGGTTCTCCTGTTTGAGGCCTGGACTAGAAGACTTCCAAGGTCCCTTCCAACTCTATTCTATTACTTTTTAAGGGTCATAATGACTCAATGGTTAAAGATAAGGTGACAAGCTGACAACCCAGGTTTGAGACCCAAGGGCTGCATGACAGAATGAGCTCTGTTACTTGCCTGCCCACAGTGCCTGCCCATTTAGCCTGCAAATACTACTGAATGAAGAGATACCATTTTGGTGGGAAGGTAACAGCATTCTATGCACCTTGACATATAATTATGTTGGCCACATGGCCATGGGTGTGTCTTCAGACAACACTGGCTCCCTTGCCTAAGAAACATAGTTGAGCACTGCCTCCTAGAGTTGGACATGACTGGACAGGGAAACCCTTTACTACTTTTTAAGGTTGCTTCATGCATTATATTTAAGAGAGCAGTAACATAGGAATAGATCAGTGTTGGTGGGTTTATAAACTTCTAGAGTATATTTTCCCAACTTGGTCTACTCCAGCTATGTTGCCTTTCTACAATGCTATTTCTGTCATCAATGTCCCTGTCTGACAATAATGCCAGTCAAATACACAGATGATATGCATCTCCAACCAGTTTAAAAACCAGAACCTTGGAAATAGCAACCTTCCTATTTTTGGAGAGGATGTTGAAAAAGTTTCAGCTGAAGCATCAACATCTTCAAGTTAATACCTCTTTCACAGTCTCTTCTTTTTTCAATGTGATTCAAAAATTCTGAGAATCTGCATTATTTATAGCTATCAATGACATTTTGAAATGAAACTTTGAAAGCTATCATTCCAAGGAATGGTTGAAAATAAAATATTGATGCAATGTTGATTGAATATGAAATTTTGACATTGGCAGAGAAAGGAAATTTTATTAAAAACATTCATTTGCTTTTATGTTCACTCAAGATTTTTTTCCCCAGTAATATTGAATGTACTTCTAATCTCACTGCTAAGGACAGGTTGAATTTCTATTAATTTAATAGCCCAATACATAGATGTTTCATTTCTAAGGTAGGCACTTAGGCAACTTTTATCAATATTAGGAAAAAAATATTAAAAACACATTGTATTCTATTCCTACACTGTTTGCAGCAAAGAACGCTATTTTTTCTTTTTTTTCTTTTACAAAGTCATTACTTTCAATTGATGGGGAAGCATTTTTGCATTCTTATGCCACAAATATCCATAAATGTCCATAGCCACAAATGTCCAATGGGAAGATGGAGTCAATTGGTCTTATAAAATGTCTGCTCCTTCTCAGGATCAGGATTATCTCAGGATTACCTTCTGTCCTCCCTACCTTCCTAAACCAACTGGAACTTTATAGGTTTTTTTTAGATATCAAAATATTGGTTCTGGGGTCCTCTGATTCTTTTTTTTTTTAAAAAGAATCTCACTCCTTGCTGAGTTAGATGTGAATATGTTACTGTTTGGCTTATGAAACTTTTGATAAGAGTTGGCAGGTAGCACAACCACAAGGATATTTATTGGGTGGTTAATTGGATAATTTGTCAAATATACTAAGGTAACCTGTCTATGGATTGGAGAATAATTTAACCAAACTGAGTCTCGTTTAAAGCTCAGTTAAGAGATCAAAAAGTCTAGGAAGATGCTTTACCCCCAATATGCTTTAATCCACTGAATGCTGACAGGTAAAACAAATAGGAATCTATTAATTCATGATCTTGCAGGACAAGCTGTGAAACATCTGGATGTTAGTTTTATACTCCAGAGTAGTTGCCCACTTGAAACAAAGCGTTCTTGGAAAATTCCTACAAAACTTACACATATCAATTAAGTTTCAAATGCATTCTAAATGCACAAAAATTCAAATATTCATTCAATTCTTTTTAAAAAAATATTTTAAAAAACCCACACTGCCTGAATGTTATGAAAAATTATAGCTTCAGATTACCATCATTATGAATAACATCCCAATTTCTTCTTTTTATTATTATAGCAGTTTTATTTTTATTTTACAAAGCTTTGCTAAACCAACACATCTAGCAGGGTAAGTGGAGACCAAGTGTGAGATTTTACCCATTTTAAGATGGTGAAGAATATTTGAAAAATGTGATATATTTCTTTGAATGGAAATGGGCAATTGTTCCCTTATTAAATAGACATAATCTGAGTATAATGCTCATGTTTTCTAAACTTTTTTTAACATAACTTTCTGTAAATAGCCTGAGCATATCCAAGCATATATTTTCTTGTTGTATGAAGATGCAAAGTGTTATTCCAATACTTTGTGAACTTGCTAAGCAAGCATTATACAAATTGAATTTCAGACTTAACAAATGTATTTTGCTATTTAGCTTTAAAAAGAACCAAGGACTTCAAAGTTGTTATGTGTATATGTGATTAAAGTGAATACAGAGGCATTAAAATAATTAGGATAAAAATGTTCTTTAAATGTAAGAACATTCTATACTTGTAATGTCATCCAGGTTATTGAAAACTCTCCCCAGATTTAACAAGGTTTTTTAAAAAGAACTTTTTGTAAACAATAGTAGTTCCTTATTGTGTCATTCAGAAGTTTTTTTTCCCCCAATGGATATTTTCCAATTCTCCTTCTCTTGATGTGAAACATTGGGCAAGAACGTAAAGCCAAAATAGAATAATACAGAGCTCTGTTATATATAACACCAGGAATACAATCAGATTTAACAGTGAAAAGGAGCCTCATGTGAGAAAAGTGTCTAATCCTCTTCTCTGTGATTAGTTGTCTGTCAGGTCTTTTTCCCATTATTTTTCTTTTTCCTTCAAGTAGTCACAGTTCTGATATAGTATTTAAGTTGGGCTGAAGAGAAAATGCCTTGGAAAAAAGATTTAAGAGAGAAAAGCTATGGGCAGGAAAAACTCTTAATTTTCTGCTCAATGTTTTGCTTTTCACTTGGGATGTAAGTTAACAATAAATCCATTTCAGGAATGGATTTTGGGGTGGAAGGGCTGATTTCATTTCAGCCAAATCCTTATTTCACAAATCTAATTACAAGCAAAGTCCAAACTGACACTGAGTCTAAAAAAATTAGAATGTTTAGAGATTGTCTTTCAGAAATGTAATGGGTATTGAACATATTTTTCCAGCTTTGTTGAGCTTTTACAAAGTCTGGTACCCTTGCAACATTATTGGGCTCTTGATATAAAAACTTTATTTTCCCATATCAATGACAACATCTGAAAAAGCAGTGATGGATATTTCCTAGTTATTACAAAAAAAAAGGTCTGGGAAAGGAAAAAAAAAGGTCTTTTGTAAGTTCCCCAGGTTTCAGAAATTCGTTAGCTACAATAAATTGTTAGTTTTCTACTGTTTCTTTCCTTCAGGAGCTCAGTTAACTTAAAAAGTGTTCTCTTTTCCAGTTTTATTTCCATATAATGGATTGAACTGAAAGACGGAAACAAGCTCAGTAACTACTGATTGCATGGCTTTGTGTGGGCTTTAATCTATCTGGGTCTTACTAGTCCTGGTCTAAAATTTAATCATGATAAAACTTCTTGGTGATTTTTCCATTATCAGGAAAACCTTCTAAAAACAGAACTCGATCAGTGGCACAGTGATTAGAATGCAGTATTGCAGGCTACTTCAGCTGATCACTGGCTGCCAGCAGTTTGGCAATTCAATTGTCACTGCCTTAAGGTTGACTCAGCCTTCCATCCTTCTGAGGTTGGTACAACGAGGACCCAGATTGTTGGGGGCAATAGGCTGACTCTGTAAACTGCTGTAAACTTTGTAAAGCAGTATATAAGTCTAAATATTGCTACTTAGAATATGTATATAAGTCTAAGTATTGCTATTATGGGGAAGGAGAGAGAAGCCAGCAAAAGCTGAGTTCAAAAAGTTTTGTGGCTCAACATGAAGAAATTTTTATTCTGTCCCTCCAGCCCCCCCCCCCCCC
>BHFT01000662.1:42867-55630 GCA_004320025.1 Laticauda laticaudata | reverse complement strand
CCCCCCCCCCCCCCAAATTCCCCAATGGAAGAAGCAGCTGCCAGGCTTCAAATGTCACTGCTCTATCCTAAGTCCTTTTGATTTTTTTTCCTCCTAGGCCTAAATAAAGCAGATGTAGCCTGTCCTGGGCTTCCCAGCATACATATCTACATATATATTGATCCTTTCCCCACAAGCATTGGGGTGAAATGAAACTGGAGATCGGCAAGATGTGTGTTGATTTTAGTGTTTACTTTGTTTTGCTGTTTTTATTGTGTTGTGAGCTGCACAGAATTGGGTTGCAATATTGGCAGCTATACACATGTAAATATAGGCAGGCCCAACATCAAGGAAGAACAGAAACATCTAAATGAACACTGAAATAATACTTTCTTATCCAGCAGAAAATACAGAAACCTCCTACGACCTCTGCTTATAAGAGAGTGATTAAGCATTTCAGAAGCCATGTTCTGCATGCCTTCCTTTTCTTGAAAGACTAAATAAAGTTGGAAGAGCTATCTCAATTAACTTGCATATTTTTAAAATGTGAGTGCAATTTCCATCTACCACTATGTTTGTTTGGGAATGTAAAAACGATCCCAACTGAAATAGTTCTGAAAAACTATCAGAACTGAAAATCTGCAAGATTCTTATACTAAATTCCATTTTTCCAAATCAGTTTGGCATATCTTGATTAAAATATACAGAGAGTTGGCCCTCAGAGAGAGTTTGAGTTGTATGTAGTTTTATCAAAAAGTATCACAAGAGAGCTATGAGAGAAGCCTTTATTTCATTTCTCAGTTACTCACTTGGAGTGTAATTGGATGAAAATAATAGAAATGATTTTGTTCTTAGGAACATTAAAATTATCTTATTCTTTAGCCTATTCCATGTTAGAAACGCTTTAAAATTCTTAACCATATTGATTAAAACCCTCTGATATATGTCTTATAAAATGGCTTATAAGTGAAATGCCTAAGCCAAGTAAAAAAAACTTTTGAATTTTAAATAAATAAAAGCTAAAAACTTGGGAAAAGGACAGGAGGGGGGAAAAGAACTTATGGTTATTTTTGGTTTCAGCTGGGACGTACACTCCGGAGCCCCTTTATGAAGTTTGTGGCACATGCTGTTTCTTTTACAATTTTTCTTGGACTGCTAGTAGTGAATGCTTCTGACAGATTTGAAGGTGTAAAGCTGCTTCCCAATGAAACTGCTATGGATCACCCCAAACAAATATTTAGAGTGAAAACAACACAATTTTCATGGACAGAAATGCTAATCATGAAATGGGTTTTAGGTAAGTTGAATTAAAATCATTTTCTTTTACTATGTTATACCATCTACCCACAGATCTAGTAGAGATCTGCAAATTATTACTGATCTATAATAACACGTAGATCCAGCTTTTCTAGAAATATTTGCTGGGCTCTTCTCCCTTCCTCTCTCATAGTCACTCTTTGGAGGAACCAAAAATACCCACCTACTTTGACTGGAGGAAAAAGGCTTATATTATTATGGCTATCATATGTCTCATATTTCCATAGTGCACATTCTGTGCACAAATCCTACCCAATTTTTTGGTAAAAACTTGAAAATCTGTATTGTAATATCAGATAACAAACCTGAACTGAAGGATTGATGAACCTGAACTGACTAACTTAGAAATCCCCTTTTGGTTGCTGCTACTTTTGCTGTGCTATTATTCCAAACTAAGAGAGTCACAAGACAAATAATCCTCTGCATGGGTTTGCCTACTGCAGCCATCTGTGATAAAGCAATCATGAGAACATTCAGACCAGATGTTTCTTTTTAAATACTGCCATGTATTATTCCAATCATTAGCTAGGTTGGAATAAGCTCCAACTGGTTATGTCACTGTGATAGTCTCCTGATCTGAACTGTTCACACGAAGTAGTATTAAGAAATTATCTCATACATTTCAACTGGGAGGAAGAACAAGTAGCTTCCAGATGTGGGGAATTACAATTCCCAGCAGCCCCACCTAGCATAGCCAATTGGGAAGAGATGTAATTCAACATCTGGAAGTCCACATGCTACCTTCTGCTGCCCTAAACTGAGAATTATTTTTCAAGGACTGACACTAACCTTCGCTCCAACTGTTAGATACACGAACTGAAACGTAAAGAAAATAATACATTCATGCAGCTACCAGTTAAACAGAAGTGAGATATTATTTTTTTAGAGAATGAAATATGAATAGCAGTGTAGATTATTTTTTTAAAAAATCAAATTAAAATGTTTTCAGGGAATTTATTATTTAGAAAAAACTTTTATTGGCTATAACCACAATATACAGAATATATTCTTTTTTTTTTTGTCTCTAAGTCAAATTGTCTTCCTTCTCTGTACAGAAGATATAAGCGGTACATTCTTGCTGTATTTTTTTAACATTCTGAAGTGAATTAAAAATGATTTTCTGAAGCAATTTTTCAGAACTGAACAGAATGAAATAAACTTGAATGAGAAATGCATTTTTGGTCTGTAAGCTTCTCTTTTGATCATAAAACATTTCACACTGTAAAGTTTGCAATGAGTGAACAGTAAATAACTACAAGAAAGTGTGTCCAATCTGAATTAGAGACTTAATCCAAAGCTTTAGAAATGGCTCAAAAACTCATCCAGGTAATTCCAGATATAATGCAATCCCATTATATCAGAGCAAGATTTAGAAAACAGAATTTTATTTCTCCCATAACTTGCAATGGGTGAAAACATAATTGGCTGTAAATTTTGGTAAAATTTATAGGCAAGCTAAATTGCCATGAATGGAAATGTGTATCGGGTGTTTTAAGCAGCCATTCTTTAATTTGTGATCTGGGTTTAATTGATTTTGCTGTGATCCTTATCCTTATAAATACCAAATTTGAGACATTATATTGAGCAATGTGTGTACACAAGGAAGAGGCATATGGATGCCTATTCCCAACTGCGAGGAAATTACTTGAGGTAGAAATATAAAATATTAACTTTTTGGGTCTTTTCCATAAAGGAAACTAATAAAGTTTAGGTCAGCTAAGTAATATTCCTCCCAAAATATCAAACAGTTACTCAGAATAAGATACTGGTCAATAATGAGTTGAAGTAAATTCAAAGATCTTTCTCAGAAAAACTCTCCAGACAGTTGTTCTACCATAATCCTTCAAATGGTGGAAGTGATGGCTTTTTCAAAATGACCATTCTTATTTTTTCTTTGGGCATGGTTGGCAGAACTCTGGGACAAAAAAGGTTATTAGTACCAGATGGGAGAACATTCAGACTTGGACAAAATATATGTTCTGAATTATCTACTGCAGCTCCTCAGCTGAGCTTCAAAGGACCTCTTGTATGTTCCAGATAATTCCACTGCTAGGAAGTATCAAGGAATGATTTGAAGGTAGCATAGTGGAGAGAGACTGAGCTACAAATCAGAAAGACCCTGGGTGGCATCTCATCCCTGCCTTGGCTGCATCAAGTAAATATGAGTAAGCCATTCTCAACCTCAGTCCTCAGGATGTACTACAGTATGGGAAATAATGATGACTTGAAAGGTCCTTCATGCTCTGTGAGCTTGTTTCCTTGCAAGTGTTTACCCAAACTAGGTAACATCATCAGTTCTAGTTGAACATTACTAGCATTGATAATGTGGCCTAGTTTGGGTAATGAAAAATCTGCAAGGAAACAACCAAGATGAGAGAGCACCAAGGATCCCTCATTTCAATCTTGAGTTACTAATATTTTCCTTTATTGATAATGCAGACTTCTTTTACAGTGGATGTGATGACCCTTCCTAAAGAATTAAAGCCTGCCTGCAATGACCTTAATTTGACAGGAGAGGATAGATACATTTTTGGAGAAAACTTTCAAAATTTAAATAAAGTCCTCCAAAGTTGGAATGATATCTCACTTTCTAAATCACAGTTTCTTTCAACTGTGAAACACAATAGAGCCTAGAGCATTCAACTGGAGATACTGTGGCTTCTTGTCTCTATTGTAATAAAAGATAATAGATCAAGAGTTTGAAAATAAATAACATGGGAACAACTGGATATATATACAGAACAGTAACAATAGCTATTATTTAAACATGAAAATACTGATTATGTATGATAATATAACTACGAAAAATAGAACTGGAAATAATAAGCAGGATAATGAAGTTAGTGATAATAATGATATAAATGGCAATGCTAATTATAATGTGGAGAATAGTATTATCTGCTCTATTTACACCTTGGCTAACTTATTATTGACTTATACATATTCCTGGTCCTTATGAAAATTGTCAATCTTGAATGCAACTCCAATATATCAATATATTACTGCATTTGTTATTCTGACTATCCTTGATTTTCAGAGTTTTGTAACAGTTTCTGGGACATAATATAAATGTCTCTTGCTGCTATATTTTGCATTCTAAGAAGATCCATGTTGAAGTGAGGGTCCAAGGAATATTATTTTAATACTGGGTTATCTGGGGAAAAAAGCAAGGAGAAAGATAGTGTAGTGTAATAGAGTGATTAGAAGAACAAAGAGGTATTCAAATCCCATCTCGAGCCTGAAGTTTATTGGTGATTTAAAGTATCTATAATTCTTACTTTTGCATAGGTTTGTTAGGTCAAAATAAAAAGAACTGCTGTTGGAAAAGAGACTGAGAATACAAATGGAATAAAATTTGTGTGTATATTTAATGCCACATTTAATATTGATGCATATAATGTATGGTAAAAAAGCTGAAGGATAAAATCATGTGAGCTATTACTGATTATGTTTGTATGCCACTATAGGAATGATATGGTCTGAATGCAAAGAAATCTGGGAAGAAGGCCCCCGTGAATATGTCATGCATCTTTGGAACTTGTTGGATTTTGGGATGCTGTCTATTTTTGTAGCTTCCTTTACTGCCAGATTCATGGCTTTTCTCAAAGCCACAGAAGCACAACAATATGTGGATCTCTTTGTCCAAGACAATGACCTCAATAATGTCACCCTTCCTCCTCAGGTTGCCTACTTTACATATGGTAAGAAAGCATTCTTTCTTAATTATTTTCAAACTGTGGTTAACATGGCAAAATTACAGTGATGATTGGTCATGCAGCAACCAGATCTTTAGACTGAATTTAGTATTTTTATCCACCTGTGGAGTCCTTCATCCCAAGGAATCTGATGGTGCTGGTGGGTCTGATGGTGCTAAAGGTAGAGGCAAGCTGTTCCAACTAGAACTGCCTGTTGCATTTGATTGAAGATGATTTTGTCAGTGGCAATGATGTTCAAATGATGCTCCAGATGCTTTGTGATTGTACCCAAGATATTTACTACTTTTGATACTATCTTTGCTTTCTTTGGCCATTGTCACTTTACTTCTATTTGCAGGTCTTTAGATTGTGCAGATTTTTCCAGTTCTTTCTCTTCCAGTTCTTTCTCTTCTCTTCCGCTGTCTCCAGGTAGTGCCATATTCAATATTCAAACTTTTTTGTCTTTCTTATGGAGAATTGTTAAATCCAAAATGTTATGTGGCAGGTGCTTGTCTTTTTGAATTCTGAAGTCCCAGAGCCCTTTAGCTTTTTCAATTCCTATTACTTTGTCTGTTTTGTAGTTCCAGCAATTCTTGCTTCCAAGTAGACAGTAGTTTTTGCAGATGTTCAAATGCACCATTGTTGCTACTTTCTCATCCTGTTGTCTGTGCAATCTGTTTGCAAGCAGCTAACACAATGGTTCACTGTTTCTTTGCACAGGTACATTGTCAGTCTTATGTTGTCTTCTCAACTCTGTCTTTGTATGCATTTGTTCTTAAGACAAATTTGTTCTTGTGAAATTTATTCTTGTGCAGCCAGAATTAGTCCTTCTCTCTGTTTCTTCAACTCAACTTCTGTGAGCCATTGCCAGGTCTTCTTCTTATCTGCTTTGCCTGCTAGGCGTTGTGTGTTTGTGTGTGCATGTGTGAGTGTATGTGAGTGTGTGCGTCCTTGCCATAGAATACTTTGCCTTGCCATGTCATATTTTTATTCCTCATCTGGTCTTTCTTGTAGGCCAGTTGGTCTTATCAGTATTCAGTAAGCCTTCAGGGTATACCAGCTTCAGTGTACCTTCATTGTCCTTCAGATATTCTTCTAATGCCCTTTTTCATTTTTCAGCCATGTGATGTACTTGCAACATTCCACATCCAACAATGCTCCTTAATAAGTTGTCAGCATTGTTATATAGAGGAAGGGCATGACTCATGATCATTATTTTTATAGTCTTCCTCTCTAGGACTTCTAATCTGCTCAAATCCAATCCACCGTTCAAATTGTGTATCCAATGACTACAATTGCCCAGTTTTATGGTATTTCCTCCACTGAGTTTGGATTTAAGATCTTCTTCACTCTCACTTTGAACCTTCTCCTGGACTTCAGTGTGCTTGATGTTATCAGCTTGAAAGATGCCTGGGTATTTATAGTGATTGTCTTCATCCTGACCCTTGATGTTATTTCTATAGGACATCTGGATTCCTTCAGTTTTCACTATTTTTTTTCTCTAATGATTATAAGAATGGTGTCAGTCTTGGAAGCCATATTAGCATCAGAAGCTTCCATGTTGCCACATTCCTGTGACTGGGAAACTGGGAGGGGCGATTTCATAGAGTGTATGTAGTTAGACATGATAGCATTCTTCTTTTCAGTTAAGGTCATGTCATCCTGAACCTGGTCAAGGAGTGGTTAGAGGAATGTCTTAAGTTGGGCAGATGGTGATTGGGCCATGTGATGGACTGAGGGATGCAGGAGATGGGTCTTTGATTTTCAAGATTTGGGTTTTTCCAGATGTGCCAGTATACAATTCTAATAAAATGGAACTTTGAGAAAATGCCTGTCTCAGGGGTTTTGGAGTTGGAGTTTGTTTTCTGGAACACTGACAAGTGGAACATTTGTCCAGTCCAAACTTCATTGCAACATCTTGGTTTTGTATGGCTATGTTGAGTAGTGATACTATTTCAGATGGTGTTTTTCCATACAGCTCCAGATTGACCATGTAAAGGAGGTGAGATAGCAAGGAAGATGTTTTTGATGTTTGAGAACTATGGCCTGGTTGGTTGGTTTGGTATTATTGACAGAGAAATCAATGTAATGCAAACAGTCAGGGTGATAATGAATCTCAATGAAAGATTTCTCTTTGGATATTAACCTCTCCCAATTTATTACCACTGGCCAGTAGTTGTATATTTTAACATTGTGCCATTGATCTTTGCAAGATAGTTGTGTGATGCTGCCCCTTTTCCTGGCTCTTTTTTTATCAGGTAGGTTTTGTTAGCCAATCTTCAATTTCACTTCAATGAGGGATGAAGACCAGTTAGATGTTTCACCACTATGGGAAAGCCGGAAAAACTTCAAGTTTCCTTGGAAGTTTTCTCTGCTTCAGATTCATAATCTTTAAATTGGCTGTTCAAATAGAGAAAAAAATCAAATTATCTTTTTCAAATTAGAATATATTGTTCCATTTTTGGACAGGTTTTATTCATCTCTGGAATATTAAAAATCCAAATGCAAATTCCATCCAGTTGCATTAAAATAGAAGATCTTCAATAGAGAGTTGAGGAAAAAAAAATTCTTAATCTTGTTCAGTATTGAGATTTGTAACTTAAAGATGAAGGTATTTAACTTGCTTTCTCAGAATAAAATTAAAAAAAGACCTGGGGATATTCCTAGTTGGGTGTTATGTACATTTCACAAAGAATAAGATTGTGAATGTTAAAATCCCAAATGAAGCCCCAAGTTCATGTTAGGAGCTTACTTACAATATATAGGATATGGATGTATGAAAACAATATAAAAATTACAGTTGTTCCAGAACATGGTGACAAACTTTTGGACATAACATGGTTTTCCCCTAATGTACCACTGCTGTGCAAATTTATCTGGCTTCTACTTTTTATCTGAGTGCAATTAAAGCCCCTGTCACACTGCACCAATGGATGGAAAGAGGATGTAAAATGGAGAAAACCACTTGTCATCCGTTGATTAACGTGATGCATCCGTTCTGTACTCACTGCCTCCGTTTTTCATCCTCTCTATGCCATTCCAGCATATCTGTCTATTGACGTTTCATCTGCTCAGAAAGTTTTGAAACTGCTCAAAACTTTTGAGCGGATAAATGTATCCAATTGTGTCCGTTCTGCATCCGCTAGGCATCCGCTAGGCATCCGTCCTGCATCTGTTACACATCCGCTATATCCGCTAGGCAATGCCGCTGCGCATCTGTGCAACTCCATCTGCCTTCCAGCAGTAAACGGGACGCAGGGAGGAAGTGGACGGACGTGGAACGGATGCAGAACGGATGCCTAGCGGATGCAGAATGCAAACAAAGCATTTAAAATGGAAAAAACGTTCGCAGAAGGGGACCTATTCTCGGATATTAAGAATGTCTAGAGGATGCCTGAGAGGATGCAAAGGGACACCTAGGGGGAAAACCTATACTGCCTATAAAAAGGGGGAGCAACTCATCTGCATCTCACTTTCAGACCAGCAGCCCTGCGGTGCAGACCTCTGCAGCCTTCATCTGACTCTTGCTCTCCACAGCATCCAGTCATGTCCACCGTGGATCGTAACAAAGTCCTTTTGGCAGCCACCATCCTTCTGCAACAGTGCAAAGCCATCTACAGGCTCTGTGAACTCAACTACGGGAAGAAAAGGAGGCAGCCAAGAAGCGTCTGGGTCTGAAGATGGATCACCAGAAGAGCAGAGGACGGACTGTACAACAAGCTGATGGTGGAGCTCAGGAACGAAGACCCTTGTGGCATTCCAGAACTTCATGAGGATGCCACCAGCCATGTTTCACGAAGTTGTAGCGGCTGACACCCAGGTTGACCAAGGCAAACACCAACTTCCGGCCCGCCTGGACCCTGGGCTCAAGGTGGCACTGACTCTTCACCACCTGGCCTCCGGGCCACGTACAGGAGCATGCAGTATGCCTGGAGGGTGCCACACAACACCATCAGCATTGTGGTCAGAGAAGTGGTGCAGGCCATCATCGAAGAATACCTGGAGGAGCTCCTCCAGTGCCCCTCCACTGAAAAAGGCTGGAAGAAAGTTGCAGAGCAGTGGTATCAGAAGTGGAACTTCCCACACACCGTTGGAGCATCGATGGGAAGCATGTGGCCTGCAAAGTGCCAGCCAAGTCGGGGTCCACTTATTTCAACTACAAGGGCTTCTTCAGCATCGTCCTCTTCGCCATGGTCGATGCTGACAACAAGTTCATGTACATCGATGCTTCAGGCAACGGGTCAGCTTCAAGATGCCCAGGTATACAACGCCAGTCACTCAAGGAGAGGCTTGAACGCAACCTCATCGTGGGCTTCCCAGATCCAGAACCCTCTGCCCAACGACACGCAAGATGTGCCTACACTTCATCATGGGGGATGACGCCTTCTCCCTCAGAACCTACCTCATGAAGCCCTATACCTCAAATGCCCTCACCCGTGAAGAGAGGATCTTCAACTACAGGCTGTTCAGGCAAGGCGGGTGGTGGAGAACGCCTTTGGCATCCTGGCCAAGAGGTTCCAGGTACTTCTCACCACCATGCAGCATCGCCCAGAGACCATGAGGAGGATCATGGAAGCTTGCTGCATCCCTGCACAATCTCATGCGCACCCACTACCCAGTCTTGCAGAACAGGCTCTTGGACCTCCAACAAGGCAATGGGGACATGGAGCCTGGGGAATGGAGGCAAGGGCAAAAACCTGATAGACACTGAGGATGTGCAAGGCCCCAACAGAGCCTCACGTGAAGGGGAAGAAGCAGCCAACCTCCTGAGACAGTGGTGCAACTCCCCAGCTGGAGCAGTGGAGTGGCAAGACAGGATGATAGATGACTAATGGATACTTCCTTCAGCCTGTCTCATCACACTGATGAGATTGGGCCATGTATGTTGGGTAGGCCTACAATGAACAGGGCATTTAATAAAGAGTTGTGTTTATGTTGACATGTGTGGATGAATGATTACATTAGTATTGATAATAAAGGGCCATATGTGTGGCACCTGGGAGGGTGGACCATACAGTCCCACTATGCGTGCACTGGAGGTTTATTTATCCACAGCTATCCTAACCATCCCAAAGGTATCCCTGCCCATCCCACTGCTATCCTTACCCATCCCACAGCTATTACACATCCCACAGGTATTCCTGCCCATCCCACTGCTATCTTAACCCATCCCTCAAACATACAAAGGCTTAAAACCATTTCTGAAAGTTTCCACAAAGACTTTATTAAAAAAAAGAAATGAAGCAAGTGTGTGAATCAAATATAGACTTTATTAACAGGAAGCTATAAAACAAAATGAATCTCTGGCATTCCTCTTGGTCGTTCAGTCTCAGGGTGAAGGGTCCAGGTGCTGTGGAGGTGGCTGGTGCCGGAGTTGCTTGTCTGATCCCCGCATCATCAGCTCCTCCAGAAGCAAGAAGCAGCAGAACGCTCCCAGCCCAGAAGAGCGAGCCCGTGCTACAGAAGCCCCAGCAGAACAAGAGTGAGGGCCAGGGGGTGGATGGTGGCCCTGTCCCTCTTGCAAGGGCTGGCAGCAGATGGCTGTGGCTTTCTGTTCTTCCCATGGTTGTGGGGTTTCTGGCTGGCAGGGAGGCTGGCAGGAACCAAGGCTGGCAGGAAGGCTGGCAGGCAGGCATACACCCAAGGCTGGCAGGAAGGCTGGCCACCAGGGGCTACCAGGAAGGCTGGCAGGCAGGCAGGCACCAAGGTTGGCAGGAAGGCTGGCAGGCAGGCTTGCAGGAAGGCTGGCACCAAGGCTGGCAGGCAGACTGGCTGGCAGCAAGGCTGGTAGGCAGGCAGACAGCAAGGCTGGCAGGGAGGCTGGCAGCAAGGCTGGCAGCAAGGCTTGCAGCAAGGCAGCAGGTCTTTCCTCTGAATGGTGACCTGCTCCGAGCTGCTTCCCTTATATCCGCGGGGCTTACGCAATGCATCCTCCCGCATACGGCAATTAACGCTCGGCATCCGTTTGGCTTCCGCTGTACATCCGCTAGGCTTCCGCTCTGCATCCGCTTCATCCGCTGTGCATCCGCTCTGCATCCACTCTTTCCGTTCTGCATCCACTTTTCTGAGATCCCCCGGAAGCCTAGCGGATGTGCCATCCACTCCCATCCGCTTCCATCCACTAGGCTTCCATTCCACATCCGCTTTCCATCCGCTCTGCGTCCTCCGCATCCTTCGCTTTCCGTGTTATCCGCTCTGGTTATGCAAATTTTTGGGCCCCTTTTGTGGAGAGTGGGAATTAAAACGGAGGTGGGAACATTGCCCCTTTTGAGAGTGGATAACAACGGATGGAACATTTTTCTCGTACGCTGTGTCCTTTTTAGAAACGTTTTGCATCTGTTGGGCAGTGTGACAGGGCCTTTAAGATGCTAGTTATCACTTTTATAGCTCTAAATATCACGGGGGCAGGTTATTGTCAGGACTGCCATTTCCGGAAGATTTCTGCTTGTTCCACTAGATCAGACAGGATGAATAGGCTCCATATTCCTTCCCTTAGATGCTGTCATCTAGCAGAACCTAGAAAGCATGGCGTTTTGTGACTGCCCCAACTTGTGATTTATACTATAGGAAACTATGAAAGCTGAATAAATAAATTCCTCACATTAAAGCCAAAGCTAGCTCACTTTATTAGTTAAAGTAATTTATGTGAACATCCATCTCAAATAACCAACTCTAGGCAACTAACAAAACTTAAAGCAAGATTGAAAAACAGTAAAATAAAATCATAAATAGCATCTATAGCAGCTCAGGAAAAACTATCCAACCACAATAATTGACATAACCATGATGCAGGCTAAACCATACAGGGGAACACAGTACTTTGGGATGCTGGTTATTTGGATATGTGACATGTAAGTGTGGCTTTGTCCTCCCAGTAGTCTATTCCACTTAATGCATAACATTTATATGCAGAATTATCACTGCAAAGAATAGAAACTGGGAAGAAAAGAAGAAGGAAAAAAATAAATTAAGGGAGATTTATAAAACGTTCCTCGTTTTAGGCTTTGCAAATTGGATGCTGGAATGAGACAAGGCAGTTATGGTTCCCTCGCTGTGGATTGAAAATCAAGCATGGATGTATCTGGTTTATTCTAAATCTTAATTCCTCTTTGAGAAGCGTTTGTGTTTCTTCAGGAAAGAAAGTGAAGCCATGCTTTAAGTTCTTGGCAGCTCTGCGTATTTTATTTATTTACTTTCTCTTTTCTAATACAGATGGTTCTCAACTTAAAACCACAACTTCTGTCATAACAGAACAGAACTTCTGTCCCTAAGTAATGAGATTGTTAAATGAGCCGTGCCCGATTTTATGACATTTTTTGCAGTGGTTGTTCAGCTAATCACATGGTTTTTTAAGCAAATCTGGCTTCCTCCATAGACTTTGCTTGTCAGAAACTCCCTAGGAAAGTTCTAAATAGGATCTGCAACTATTGTAAAGACATGATGGTTGCCAAGCATCCAGATTTTGATCATGTGACTGCAGGGACACTGTAATGATTGTAAGTGGGGCGACTGATCGTAAGATTCTCTGTTCAGCACTGTCACAACTTTGGCCCTTAATGAATGATCATAAGTCAAGAATTACTGTATGAATGATCTGGTGATTACATATACATAAAAAGCTTGAAATAAAACTGTGTTAATAGGATGTTGATCATAGACAGACACATACACAATTTAAATCACCAGTTTGTTTTATTTTTTTTAATGCTCAGCTGTCCTGCAAATCTCTCTCTCTCTCTCTCTCTCTCTCTCTCTCTCTCTCTCTCTCTCTC